>LD344110.1:261847-275619 GCA_001465055.1 Ptychodera flava | reverse complement strand
TTTTTTCCATGAAGTGATCATATCTTAATGTACTTACATCATTTTCATATTCCATTTCCTGCCACTCTCTTAATCCGCCTTGTACCGGTTCATCCTGATTTTAATTAGAAAACCAAAACTTACTGAAAAATACATCCGATGTCACCTTTTGTAAATAACATGTACATTCAGCTGTTAAAGAGGGCGCTGTTGAGCAGAAATTGGCGTAATGATTTGTGAGAACACAGTGTGTACAAAATGGCTTACACAATGCCATATTTTATCACTTGAAATCACACAATAGTGCACGGTATTTACTTTTTTTGATAATAAGTTAAAAGCTGAGAATGCGCCACAAAATCTGTGGATTTTGATGAAACCGTATGTTACTCTGCTGGGATAATCTTGGAAAAGATCTTTGAAATGATCAACTTGTGGACCTTGATGAGCGTTGTATTCTTAATTTTGTAAAATTCTAATCAAAACAAATACTCTTAAAGGCTTGTGTCTTGCGTCAGATTGTCTTGCAAGGAAATTTACTTACTAGATTACACTTTCAATGGAAAACAAAAAGCTATGACATCTTCATAATCCTCTTACAGACTAGAACAAACTCGATCCCTGGGATCAAGTCCCTGGCCTTTAAAAACACAACTGTAAAGCATACAAACAGCATTCTAGAAGGTAAAAGTGAGTGTCTATAACACGCTTACATCCGTGTCTACGGTCAAAAGTCTGTAAACCATTAAACCATTAAACAGTGCTTGTGTCAATATCACCTACCCCGATACCAAAATATCTGATCCCATGGTTTTCCATCTCTGCCGCATAGCCTTGACCACCGATTACATACACACGACCTTTGACCTTTAATGCTTCCTTGATGTACCGGCAGCAGACTGTGGTCACATTGACTATTTCATCCTGGCAAATTTAAGAAAAAAATATTTTCATCATCTGCAAATTAAATTTTTCTTGATCTCTGAACCTAAAATTAAGAAGTTTTACCCATAATGCAAAGTTGGCAGACTTAAGATGAGTGGACACACCTCTGGTAATGATCTAAAAGGGATTTTCTTAGGGGGCTCTAAATAATCCTAACCCCTAGCTTACTAACAATTCAAACAAAAATTCTTTGTGTCCACTATCTTCAATCTTGCCTGCAAAAAACCTATATTTTGATACATTCCCATTGACAGTGGGGTAAATGGACCTATATATTACTAAATTTAAGTCAAAAGATTAAATGTTTGTTCATTCCAGATGAAGAAAGCTAGTATTTCATGTGATCAATTGTTAAAATGCAGGTCTATCATACAAACACTTTGTTTACAGAAAATACAATTTACCCAACAATAAGCAATGTTGCTCATTGTTTGTTTCACTTTTCAATCTAAAATAATTAAGCTAAAAAAAGCAAACAACTTGTTATTTTACCAAATCTGCTTGAAATCCTAGTCTGTGTAATTTTTCCTGATATTTCTGTCTTGACATGGTACTGTTGTTGGATATGTAGATGACTCTCTTGCCCTGGTGAACGATAATGTGAAGAATAAAAGTTAGATCTTCAACATGAACTCTGATTGGTTAAAAATTGTGCATGTGGTCTTGAATATTAATGAGCAATTTCTCTGCAATGATGATGTGTTTATCCATAACACTATCAATAATGCATTTAATTTCAACATCTTCACTGTGGAATCATGAATGTGAATTGTTCATTCATTCCAAATGAAACATTTCAATCATAGCTTGTGATTCACGTACCCACAACAGAAACCACAGCAGCTCCTGCTTCAGATAGCTAGGACATGTTAAAGTTCACTTGAAAAATATACAATTATCAGTGATTTTCAGCAACACTGAGACGGGCAGATGCAGTATAACATATCTCCTTCACAGCATGGATAACACTAGTTGTACACTCACACTCAGTTTAAGGTATCAGATTGCACTGACATTCAATGTGATATTTCAATAAACATAAATTAGACGACCGCTCAGTCACAGCTGTGTAATCTCAGTATATATTTTAGTTCATATCTTAATGCCAACTTCCCTTTTATTTAAATTATTATGATGCAACTGTTTTGATACAACAAAACAACTGAGTCTTGTTGCTGACTGTTCGCTTTTTGATTTTTTTTTTTGTAATTTATAATTATTTCATTTCAACGGGCTGAGAGCATGATTCAAATAAATTAATTATAAAATAAAAAAAAAATAAACTATTAAGAAAAACTTAAACAAAATGACAGATTGTGTTTAGGAAAGGCCATGTAAAGCTGTGAAGAGGTACATGTCTTGGTACAAGTCACTGATATTGGGAATTGTAGTGAGGTCAAGTGAATATGCCTGCAGCAATTTCTGTCATATGTATGTGTAGTTAACTTGCCAGGTGTCATGTGAATTGGTTCGTCAGTAACCATGTTCACACCTTGACTTTAGAAGGGCACATATATACGCCCCCATCCCCCCTTCATCAGCATTTAAACTTTAACAGGGTTGTTTGAGTGTGTGTCATTTCTTTCCTCATAAATGTCTTGCATTTCATCACCAGAGTGTTGTTTGAATAAGTGTTGTTTCTTTCCTCACCATTGCCCTGAGTTTCTGCAATGTTTCACTGGATCCCTCTATCAGATCATCTTCTCCGCGCCAAAGTACACCTGTAAAATGATAAGAAACAATGCTATGACGTAGGTCCTCTGTCAGCAACGCTAATACAATTACAAAGAATCCAGCACTTCATGAAATGCAGCAAATCCTACAATATCATTGAATAATCATCCCTTTGTGTTTCAGAAGAAAAGTTTATCTTTTTTCCAGTCTAGATGGTCAATGTTAGATCTTTAAATGGCTTTTTTATAATTGCAGTATCACAGTATTAACAGTAAGCCCCATGTATAGGTTTGTGTGTTTGAATGCCTTGTACAGACCACAGGGAACTTAGTTATCTCGTTGTTATTCATGTATTTTTTTTATTTCTTGATGAAATTGAACAGTAATTTGTGATTGCATTGCTGCTGGTTCGATCATATTGGTCTCCAAGCAAATTTGTGTTTGTATTTAGGAATGCCATGGCTACAATGGCTGTATGTATACGGGGTGTAACTTTCACCAAAGCATCCAAGACAACATTTGTGCAGAATCATGGGTTTCTGACAAGAACACGCATTTGTCTGAATTTCAAAGTGGAATCTTGTCTCAAACTATGAGTCCTGCTGGGCACCTGGTCGAGTAGAATAAATCCTTGATATTATTCACAGCCGTGTTTCTTGGTCACATTAAAGTGTGAACCATTGCATTTGATGTCAACGAGAGGGTAAAGCGAAATTTCTATTGTGAGAAACAAACTTCTGTTGACTTAAATATGATTTTAATATAGTAACCGTAAATCGTTTTGCTGCAACGGTAGAATAATTAAAGTGTAGCTCTGCGCCCAGACGGGATTCTTGTTTTTAACGGGCTAATTTTGATTCTTACAACTTTTAACCTCCAACGGGGGTTGAGAGATGAAAATTCAAATTAACCTGTAAAAGGCAGGAATCCCATCTGAAAACACCACAGGCCCAACATATTAACAGCTGAGTAGCTGTGATATCGCAGCGGTACTTGTGGCGTATATCGAACGCGCTCGGGTCATTGAGGTCATGATGACCCGAGCGCGTTCGATACACGCCACCCGCTGCGATATCACAGCTAACACTGGCGTACTGGCTGAGTAGTGTTAAAATGAAAGCGAAACTCGTTCCCTCCCTCTTTTGAAATTTGTTTCTTAAAAATAATTTCTTACACTCATACCTGAAAAAAAGACGTTCCCTTTGGCGCTCATAGACTGATTGTGATAATATTAATATACGATAGAATACAATCCCATACGATGCATGCAGGACATATGGACATTAAGCTTACCGAGCGAAGCGACGGTACAAGTTTACCTACTAGGGCAGATGTTGATAACACAGACGAGGTTGCATCGTAACTGAATGGATGTATTCAAAAACAGAAGGATATGGTAGCCACAATCTTGCATTACTTACCATCGCAGTCGGTTAAAACTGTGTCAAACGAGGAAACGAATTCGGTAATATTCTTTTTTGTGACTTCTGCACAGGCGGCCATGATGAAGTGCACCATCAACGGTACTTACTGTACGTACCTTTTGTTTTTCCACGTTTTCGTTCAACGGAAGATTGATGACGACGCAAGCGTTTTATAACACCATGCTCTTGTTTGTCAAAATGTGGGATCGTAGTGATTCATGATCAATAAACGAATAAAAATATCTCGTAATTTTCAGTCTCTGAATTCATATGATGTAAGTAAGCCTAAATAGGATTAAGGAGCGACTTCGCTTATATGTGAGCGTCTCGCTAACACTCACAGAATATATTTAGATTGGATGACAAATACATCAATACATGGTCATTTCTTGGTTTTAATTAATGTTTGCTTTCATTTTAATTGGCAGAAAGAACATCAAAAAAATAAAATAAAAGATTTTTCACAATTAAACGTTTGGATATTTTTTTTTTTTTTTTTTTGAAGCCTACAAAAACTTCACGTGCGGACAAAAAACGGAGAATTTACTTACTATAGTTTTGACTACAACGAAGGGACAACGGATGTTATGATGTTACAACTAGGTTGTATAATACTAATAAACAACGCCAGCATCGTGAGATGACGTCATGCATCACGTGACACGTGGTATTTATTCAGCCTCAGTCAAAGCAATGTCAATACAATGACTTTATTTGAACAATACTATGGAGTTCAATGCACCATTCGATTGGGAAATATGGGGTCACGTACGGGGAGGGGGACATTTCTGATTTAAAGTCTAATCCTACAAAATGCACAGATGTTTCTGTTTGAAATACTCCAATAACTAATACGTAAAAACTCCAAAGGCTGTAAATTTCTGCATTACAAATGGTGACACCAGTTTTTCATGGCAGCTCGGTTTATGTTTGAACTGAATCCAGAAAGAGACAATCAATGATAAGTATTTGCCACGTGCTCGTTACTCACGATTTGCAATACAACATTCAGTTAGAGAGTAAAATCAACAGATAAAGCTTGGATTAATTACAATCAAGATATTTTGAAATACTGTGATATCAAGTTTCCATAGATACGAATTGATGACAACATAAAATGCACAATCAGTAACTGCGACAGCTAGAAAAATTGACCAGAACAGTGTGATGGCGACTAAGAAATAGACATTCTGAAATACTTCATGTCATTTTACCATTATGAGACTCAACGTAGTGGAAGTCAGTTGTCTAAAAAGAAAAGGTTAAAGATTACTGTTGTACAAACATACCACAGTTGCAAAATCTAATGTATCCAAGATATCCCTGTTCACTTCATAATTTTATAGCATTTCTCATTCACATTCTACTCACTTCACGGGGTGCCTGTCTGATCATTGCCACAAACACCCGATAACCTCACCATACATTGAAATGCACCTCAGCTCATTAATATACATTAGTATGGAAAAGTAGTAGGCATAATCAGTACAGTGGTTTTGATAGTGGTAATTTAAGTAGTTCTGGAAAAGATCATCAAAGAAGTGGTAAGACAACTACAACGACAGTGTGGAACAAATCGGTTGTTTACGTGATCATTTTTCTTGTCAACATGGAAACTGATTTCATTCCCCTTTATATCAAACAACTTAAAGCGTCCTCTACAGTTTATTTTCCTATGAACAAATGCTACAATCCAACAGAATAGGCATGTGCTTCGTTTTATTTTCTAGACCCCTATTCAAATACTATTGTGGTTGGCATAACCTTTAATGCATGAAGACGAGTAAACTCACTGCAAACATATTTTTCCGCCTTATGAAAACTCGCACAAAGGTCAATCCTAGCAGTTTGTTCGTGATGTCTTTGCAGTGTTCAGAGTCAAGTTAGTCCAAACTGCTTCTTTATGTACTCCATGCGCTTCTTTACAAAATCATAAAACTCGTACTCCAGTGCCAGTCGTTCTCTCATGATGGTTTTCGCCACCTCCGATGGCTCTTTGCGTGAGACGGACTTGAACGACTGTACGTCACCTTTCTCCAGGACTGACTTGTAAGCGTCCATGGCCCCGGCGAAGAACTGTGGAATGACGTTCTCAAAAACAAGGAGCGTGTTGTTGAAATCTTCCAAGACCCCTACGAAGACGTAGTCACGGACGACATGTAGCATAGCCCTTTCCAGCGCTTGTCTTGAGGGTACTCGACATATATCCTCCTGGCCGCAGAAGTATGGAATTATCCGAAAGGTGTTGTTGGTGTTGCACTCTTCGCGCTCCTTCACCACACACTCGTCGAAAGTTTGATTGACGTCTTTAATGCTGCTTGCTGAGCGCTGGGTGATTGCGTCACCGAATCGTGTGTAGTAGTAAAATGACACAGTCCTGTCGAGTGGGTCCCGGATGAGGTTGATGCCCATCGGCTGTTCGGAACCAAATCGGGAAAAATCGACATAGTCAACATGGCGGTTGTAGATGTATGGAGGCTGGAGAACGTCGACCTCGGCTACGAATTCAGCCTGTTCCTGGTCGTTAAGTCGTTTTTGAGTGAAAACATCGCTCTTTATGTGAGGAAAGTGATTCTTTCTCGATATAATGTCGATAGTGTGCACCATACTTCTACTACCACATTTTCCAACCCGATTAAAAATTAACTTTGTGATGTTCCTGGTGACGTTCAAATTAAACGGCAAACCAGTATCTGGTCGTACTTCGCTGTTGTCTCCAAGGTTCAAATTGCTGCTGTCGGGCAAGTAGTTGTTCGATCTCTGATCTACTGCTATATTGGCAAATCTAGAGTTTGCGTTGAAATTGGTCGTGTAAAGATAAAAACAGAATGCTGCGACTGTGGCGGCTGTCAGCATGAATTTGCTGGGGGACATGAAAAGGCGACGGATCCTCATTATGACGGTTAGATGCTGCCTGTCTTTGTGAAATGACATCATTCATAGCAGAGAGAACTTCGTGGACTGCATGCAGTCCCTGAAACAAAGGAAGACGAAGAAAAAAACGGTTTAATCTTATTTCATTTTCATTAAATGTCTATAGTAGTCGATGGTAGGGAACATTGACACAGTGAATGATCTTTGAACCAAAATGATTTGTCTTTCACAATCAAGAATGAAAAAAGCCTTCCCGTGCAAGGCGTGGGTTGAAGAAACATGTTACTTAATAATATGTGAACGTTTGAATCCCAAAATAGCTGCTATACTACCTTGTTTAGTTCTATGGGAAACTTTTAATTTTATATTTTCTCAATAGTAGGGCGATGAAAACTTCATTTAATCAACTGATTTCCAAATACCCATACAAGCATCAGAAATATTTAAGTATCCGAATATCTTTCCTTCAGGCGAATTCTACGTTTAATAATGAACGCTGCTAGAATAGACAGAATACAAAATGACGTCCATTAATATACATTAATACAGTAGGAGCATAAAGAATTTTCAGTTTATAATAAAATAGGCCAATGTTCAAGTTTTGGTAAATGAAAGAAGCTGTACAGAATTGAACTTTTCAAAATCGCACAAATAATTCGGTTTCAGGAAGTAAAATATAACTTTTTTGCGATAAGATTCATGTCATTTAGAGGTTCTGTTCCCATTTGGGAAGACTCTTGAGGTATGGAGTCATTGGTTATGGTAGGCTCTAACACATGATACAGTGGCCTGAGTGATAAATATTAATCAAACAGAGAAGTCAAACAGAGATGTGATGCCAGTGAGAACTCTGAGGCTACTGCCGGTCACAGCTAAATCATCAAACGAGTCTGAACTTTGAGAAAGGTGGCACAAACACTGTCGGGATAATCCACCTTGGTTTTTTCCAAACAATGTCCGCAAATATTGGAGTCGTTCTCGATTGGACCACATCCCTCTACACAGCGATTAAAAGCGACTTGAAACTGTAACCACTCATAAAATATGATATTTTAATTGTTGCCATGCCCTCAGACTGACAAGTTGGCCGTGGAATGAAAAATGACATGCCCGAAGCTCAAATATTGACAGAAGATGTCAGAATACAATCAGTACACAGCGATTACGCGTCACTCAATACGCCATTACATGGTCACAACTGTACAACCCATTAATAAAACTGACACACAGCGTTTTACAGTTTCGAAAGGAAAATGGTCGAGCCATCATCTGTATTTACACGGAATGCGAACAATAGTTCTAAGCATGAAGATTTGTGAAGTAAAAACATCCAACAGGGCAGGAACGACACACTGCCTTCAACGAAATTCACTCAGTAGATCTCTCAACACGACAAGAAAACTATTGGAGCTACTTTTTTGAGTTACCTGTACGCAGTGAAAGGGACCTGGTTTGTTAAGGTACTACGTGCCTTGAAAATCAAAGACAAACTTTTCTTCAAACTTTCTGTAAGGGAACTTTGAACCATTCCTTTTTGAAATCAAGAATAAAATCAGGGGTCATAATGAAAACTTTTCTGTACTAGAGAAACAAATTACCCATATTTATCGTTATCATGCTTGAAATTCATAATGGCTGCCATCCCTGTGTCAACTCTTCAGCGATTTACTTTTAGAGTTTCACAAAACTAAGCTGATAAAAAATTTATTTACACCATGAGCTTCAAAATGAGCTCCTACAAGTGAAAGAAAAAACAAATTGTAAAAGTTGGAGACTCCAAATAACTGTCGGAGCATTCTACCTTAAAGCTATTTGTAGCAGAACAAGTCACGATATTTATACCTCAACCCTATTTTCTAACAAATACACTTCACTAGACATGACAAAATACGAGAAACGACTAAAGGTTTGATTTTTCCACCTTTCGTCGCCATGCAATTATAGTTCCGATCGTGATTGACGAAGATATGATATCTCTTACAAAATACAATATCAACGTTTGAGGTCAGAGAATTTTTAGATAAAAACAAATTTAAGATCCATTTTCATATATTAAATAAGAGCATAAATTTGCGTTTTCTGCAAAGCTGGCTTTCAATGTAATGAAGCTGCCCATTATATCCCTAAATGATTGAAATTTGTAGTGAAACAATGACTTTTACAGTGAAAATATCACAATTCTATTTACTTTGACAGGCGTATCCACGGTACACCTACAGTAAACGTCATAGTTCATTGTTTGTCGATGACCTTGCTCTAATTGTGAGATAGCGGACTTCAAAGAATTCTCAATGAGACATCTTCCATGAGATTTATCATATTCATCAAATCTTCTGAGATGAACTGGCAGTCAGAAAATGACAATATAAAAATGACTATCCTTTTGCTGATAGTGAGAATTGTTTCAGTGTATGATTCGATGACAATACAAGGTCAACTTGTGTAAGATTAAACTTATTACGATATCCCAAGTGAGTTTGTTTAGTGTCGAAAATTAAGAAATAAAGTTTCCCAATACGGGCGATTAAAACAACGCAATGTTATCCCACTTGAATGTAACCGTATTTTCAAATGACTTCAGTGCAACTATTCATCGTATCGGTGCCTCGTAAGGTTAAAACGCCACCATTACGCAGGCGCCGAAACACCGAAATTATCAAATCACTACTCGGTAGTAGATTAAATTAGTTATTTCAAAGGAAATGTGACAGTCAGTGTTTAAAAGGAAGTATTCTTACCACAGAGTGTCGACTTTCAATACTAATTCTGCCTCTTTTCAGATCATTGAAGAACGATCCAAAATGGCGTCCGAATCGTTTGGTAACGGCGTTTGCTGATGTGTCAGCCGTGTCAGATTTTTTACCATTTCCGTTTCCATCTCAAAATTCATATTCATCAAAGTAGATAAGCACGGCCTGCCATCGAATGCTGGTCGCTACAGCTGTTCGCCGAATTAAACGACAGCTTCTCGGGTCAAAGGTCGACACTACAATTATTTAACACTGATATCTAGCTTTAGGTATGCGCGTGTCTGAGAGGACGGGGGACTTCCTTCATCAAAAGTGAAATATGTGATTGCACATGCTCTGTCATGTCTGACATAAAACCAACGCAGCTGCTCGGTGTATGTGTAAAGAATTCAAGCAAAAAGTTAAATAAAGAATTGGTGCTCTAACAAGAAAAGCAAAACATTATAAATTATTTATCGTATGCTCATTGTATTTTTAAATGTGTTTTACGTCGATTTCGGACAGTATGTTCACGATAATTACTAATTCCAGTAAACCAAATTTAAATTCACACAATAACTCTCCACCCAGAAAATTTACATCGATTTCTTAATCATTGTTCAGCGTTATCGGAAAACTATCATACCAGCCATCATGGTCTATGGCCGGGTTACGATCAGCGGTACCGTTGTTCGTCAACTTTTTTATGACAGTCAGTTGTGAAACAAACTTTTAAAAAAAAATCACAGTTAGAACATAAACGCCACAATGATGACGGCAGTACGTACGGCGAGGTTGACGACATTGTACGCTACGACTTGACTTATGACAACGTGGCGGACGTACAACTGCTTCGCTATACATTTCTGACCCACAAAGCTGATGTATTAATTAATCATTTTGCGTCTAACCTTGACAATGATAAATTTGTGTACCCACCGGGCGTAGCAATAGGCTACTGGAATTACCGTCGCACTAAAGTTGCGATCGGGTGGGGTACCTTACCATGCCATAACTCGGTGATTTGTTGTTCTGACGATTAAATTTAATATCATTTTTGGACTAACACCTTCATTAGCAAAGGCGAACATGATCAACTTGTCTGCCGCAGTCCTGCGTATTAAATTCATAAAAGGTCGGCCGTGCGACTTTCGACTAAAAGTATATACGTAATCAAGGTGCGCTGTCATGTTCGTTTGGTAACTCCCTAAATGTCATCAATACGCATGAACTTCGGATAACTAAATTTGGGAATCTTAATTATCGTGGGAGAGTAACATTAATCCGTGTATTCGTTGTTTTAGGCCAACCATATGGTGAGAATTGTTAGAATAGGCTCCATTTGCATATTATGCACTGATAAATACACGATGTGTTACCAAACTGTCGCGCAGACTGCCTCGAGCTGTCTTGTCTAATGTCACATCAGTTCAATAGGTAATACAACGCAATATCTATGATTTGACAATGGTGTCGTGTACGGTACATCTTAGACAAGTTCAAGCTTACCTTTTCGTTTTTCCATGTTCTTTCGTTGACTTCATTGCGAAATCAAATATTTGACACCAAGCGTAGTTTTCATAGAAGGCTTCAAATGTCGGCAAACCACTGCGATAAAACGACCTGTACAAGGATTGAAACGCAATATAATCATATTCAAATACACAGCGACCGATGCGATTCTTCTGTAAACGCTTAAAATGGACATTTCTATTCCTCGTTTAGGGATGATATAAGTTAAAAATCATTGAGAGCACCGCGACTGATGGACGGATCCAACCATCTGAAAGAATGGAATCTTCCAAATTTTGATTTTAAATCCCTTGCAGGCTGAGTGCCTTCAAAAGCCGACGTCAGCTGGCGAGCTGGACACGTAGTGTGACCGCTTAGCCTCACTTCGCGCAATGCAGTGAAAACCCCCGTAGCCTTTCGCAAAAGTCATCTGCAAATTATTAATAAAGAAGTAGTTACAGTATTGCTTACTTCGTTTTGAGATAGGACTCTAAATGTTACAACTTTTAAAAACAATCGGCGCGGAGTCAAACGATTCTCGTGATATGACCCGGATGTGTCGACGTCTAAAGTGATTTATTAAATCCGATTTTTGTCACAGATGTGTGACGTCACCCGGCATTGATACACGCCAAAAGATGGCAATAAAAACGAACACAGAGTGTCGGCACAGGCTATTTTGATGCAAAAAACTCCTAAGCCTTTAAGAACTAAATACGGCTATTGATTAATAATCGGAGGCTGGCTGCACCGCAAAATTTCCTGTCAAATTTATCATCATATATTTATTTCAAATCGGTGTCATTTATGTACAATTATTTTCACTGAGGCTACTAAATGACATTCGTCTCGCTCACTAAGCACTGGAATTGACGTTTTCAGAGATTTTCATTGCGATACACAAGATGTCATGACGTATAGCTCTGTAATTAGCTAAAGTGACGTCAGATAAGTGCTATCTGCTCGGATTGTGGTTTCGAAAAGGTCAGAGGTGAGAGGTCAAGCATAATGATAATTGCATATGTGCGTGTGTCGTATTATTGTATTACTGTTCAGCTTATTGTAAAGCCAAAGTAAGTAAATTCTCTGTTTTGCGTCAGCGAGCTTACCTTTCTGAGGTTGTCAAAAAAAAAAACCACAAAAAAGTTTTCAGTATTGTCTCAAAACTGAGCCATGACTTTTCTGTGTTCACTGCGGTCACATTCCAACCATCATCGCATGTGTTGACTCATGTTCAAAGTTACCCGCGCGCTGGAAACATCGTCAGAGCTAACCTCTGCCGATGCATGCCGGCCCATTTCCTTATTTCGAAGTGAAGATGCAAATTACATGTTCAATTTTGTGTTTGCGGGTTTTTTTGTAACGCCTCAAATATCGAATGTCACGTGCATCATTGATTCAATGATAATTTATTAGTGTTGTTGCGGAACTCGTGGTCTTACATTTGACCGAAACCGACTGACACGAAACAGCAATTCAAAATTAAATTTGACATGTTACGGTTCAAGAAAGAAAATCTTTCTTACAGATTTTCATCGATTATTGGAATCGAACATAACTTTCCATAGGCAAATAAAAAAAGTTCTGTATGAACATTATGTGGGAGAGACCTGCAATAAAAATGATGATAGCTCCGACAAGGGACTATTTACTTTCGAAATACGAGACAATTTTACCTGCCGGACCTCGCACGGTGCAAATGGTAGCCTGCCCTCGGACATTTGTTTCCTCTTTGGGGTAAAATATTGTATTGTTGACTCAAAAGGGATGATGTGTCCGAGATAGGTGACCATTTGCATTTACCAAACGTCGGGGGAGCAATGTAACCGTGCCTCAAGATAAAGCACATAGTCCCATTTTCGGGCCATGTTTTATATAACATGCCTCTACTAAATAATGATAATACTATTTTGTGTTGATATGCAAATGAGAATCATACGTTTGGTTATCATAATAGACGTTTCTCCATTTAAACTTAAAACGATTTTCGTCGTTGATCGGCGCATGAATACATTTCAATTATTGTTATATGGTGTATCGATTTGGCAGCGCAGAATTTATAAAAAGGATTTCGGATGTAATACATGCAATCTGATCAATTTTGAATCCCGAGGTCTTCAAGTTGTAAATAGTTCCGGGTTAGTGTCGGGCAAACAATGACTTTGCGGTCCGATACGTCATCACAAAGTTACCATTGAATCCTCCTCGGCGTGCGACATTCGATATATGAAACATGTAATAAAAGAGAAAAATGCTGCATATTGTAAATATATCAACCACGTGCACTTACCCTGCTAGCTTCCGAAAGTCTGAGTGGACGCATAACAAAGATTTTACTTGTTTTGGCCAACTTTATGTCGCCGGATGATGCTATCCTGTGTTTGTATATATGTATACCGTATGACTTTATGACGGTTCGACTGGAGCAGCTATAAGCTGATTTACTTTATATGTAAATATACCGTTATAAGGTGTTTTAAACAAAGTTTAAATTTTGAGGGGGAGTGAAACAGTCGGATTTGAAAGAGTTCCCTCTCGCCCACACTCTTTCCCCCACTTCCCATCATAGGTACTGCTCTGTAGTCCTCTTTCAGGAAACAATAGTCGTACTCACTGCGCAGTCTCTGTCCCATGA
>LD344110.1:245180-261566 GCA_001465055.1 Ptychodera flava | reverse complement strand
AAGGGGGAGGGGATCATGCATTTTTCAAACAGCTCAGAGTGGATCACTTAACTTTCATAAGTATCCGTCCCGTCAAAAAGCAGTTTCAGTGTTCAGAAATATTCTGGGAGATAAAAATTATTCGTTGCATGATTTCATTCTCTGAAGTTATTCACCTGTAAATCTGAACAAAAGTATAATTATCTGTCACATGGACATCTTGACTTGACAACTCTGAGGCTTGTCTTATTGTTAATCAAGCTCACTGCACTGAGGGCAATGAATAATTCCTATTACTTACATATTAGAGATATAGCAAGTTTTGTCGGGGAAATTATTTAACAGTTACCTGTAATGAGACTACTAGTACCATGAAAAGTTAAATAATACTTTTAGGTGAAATTCCAATATTATAATTGTTGTCCACTATCTGATCATACCCTATTTGAATCAAGTACATTTGTATCAATTATCAAAGACCTATAAAAGTACAAATGAATTTAGTTTAGCATTGTAAAAAAATTATTCTTAGTTTTCTCATAGACTCCAGTGTATAGTGAATCAACATTTCGGTGAAATTCCAAAATCCAATTTCTTGCACACATATCAACCTTTAACCATACTAGACTAACTATATAAGTACTTTAAAATGAATTATCAAATGTCTATAAATACACAGATTTTGATAGTTTTGTATTGGAAAAAAATTATTCATTTTCCTCAGAGACTCCCATGTACAGTGAATCTACATTTTGGTATAATTCCAAAATCCAATTTCTGGCGAACACATCAATTGTTACCATCCTAATCTAATAAAGTACATTGATATCAATAATCGAGAGTACATAAATACATGGGTTTACCTATTTTTGTATTGGAAAAAAATTATTCATACTTTCCTCATAGACTCCCATGTTTAGTAGATGAACATTTTCAGTGAAATTCCATAATCAGATTTCTTGTACACATAATACGCACCTTTAACCATCATATTCTATTCAAGTACAACTATGTTAATAATTGAACATCTGTACATGCACAAGTATACCAAGTTTTTCACTGGGAAAAAATTATTCACAATTTTATCATTGACTCCAATGTATAGTGGATGAACATTTTTGGTGAAATTCTAAGGTCAAAGTATTTTGTCCACATGCACATGCCAGTTATAACAACCCTATTTCATTTAAGTACATTTATGTAAATTATCAAATATCTATAAATGCATAGATATAGTTTGGCATTGAAAAATTATTACATATATATTAGATTTCTCATACATGTATGAGAAAATATATGTATACCATGTATAGTGAATCAACATTATCAACAGCTGATTTTTAATCAAATCCAAATATCAAAATTTTGTACACACACGCTTGCGCAAAAATAATGCGATCCACCAGTAATTTCTGTCCAACCCCTTGGAGGGGTAATTTCAAAATCATAGCAAGTCAGAAGGGGAAATCTGAACATTAACACCTTTTGAGTTTTTAAGGAAGGTCATTTGAAAAAATCTAAGCTCTTTTTTGGGGGGATTCTATCGCTCCATACCCCCGAGGTGTTTGTGTGCGCAGCTTTACTCAAGCAATGTGGGGGAGGGGGGAGGTCTTGAAATTTTTGTCATCTTGAAAGAGGGGATCATCAATTTTTATGGTACAATGGGTAGGGGGTTCACTTATTTTGACTGATGCGCAGGAACAATATGCCAGCCAACCCCCGACCATAATAACTTAACGCTCCCTAAGTGGAACTTTTTACCGACATAGACCACTAAATGATTTTATGGTAGATCAGGTTTGTCTTGTCATATTTACATATTCACAACATGTATATTTACATAGATATTTATTATGTGCTGTGCCTCATACCTACCTGTATACATACATACATACGTACATACATACATACATACATACATACATACAGACAGACAGACAGATAGACAGACAGACAGACAGACAGACAGACAGACAGACAGACGGACAGACCCGCTTGTAGCCTGGATTCCTTTTGGTAAGCACGTGTCAAGGAGGAATGTCATTTCGATGTCCACAGGTTCTTACGTAAGGAGGGCCTAATACGCTCTGTGATATTTCGTCTTGTTTTCTTCTCTTGTCAAGAAAAAAAGTTTGCTATGTCAACATTGGAAGATTACGGCATTACATTTCCCTCATTGAAATGCCAAGGCAAACCAGGTATGTTGATACTATAAGCAACGCATGTTGCTGAAGTTCATGCGAGATTCCCAGAACTTGCCCTCATTTTGTGAACTTGTTTTTCAGTCAATATCCTTCAAGTGAATGTATTTGTGCTGTCACAGCATTTCAGCGCTTCTGCGGAAATTCACACAGGAAATTTTAGATCCTTTATGGACCGACACAAGTCAATGGAATACATCTTTTCGTAATTAGTAGACATCAAAGTATCTTCCAAATTTTGTCAGATATCCTGTGAATACTCCGATTACAAGATCTACTTATGATAGTCTAAGGTTTTCCCCTCTACTTTACTCCCGCCCTTTTCCAAAACGGACCATTTTTGTAACACACTGAAAGTAGAGATAATACCATCCCAGTGTAGTGCAAGTCATTCATTGTCACGTGTTCCAATGGATGACGATATATTGATTGTAAGGATTTTCTGGTATGTTTCCACCATATCTATATTGTGTGCATTCATATTTGCATGGAGACGGTCATAACTTAGGGTATATTCTCATCATTTAAACCTTTAATAAACTGACATGCGGTTCCAGGCCACGGCCAATATTACTTGCATGTCGCAATCAGCAAGTACATTGTCACCAAATGATTATATTATGAGAATGAAATCATATAAATAGTACAAAGAGTAGCAGTTCATTGGTCTTTGAATTATCAATGAGCGCCTACTCATTAAATAATCATGAGGTTACGCTCAGTGGCCAGTTTTGTCCGGGTGCAAAGGGTTTTAATTCGGCCATGAAATGAGTCAGGATGGATTTGTGCATGAATACTTTCTATTGTTGACGTCTTATCCTATACAGGGGTGTACACTGTGAATAGCTTTGTGTAATTTGGTGTTGATCCTGAACTCTGTATAAAATCATTTCACCCTTTGTTGTTGACGCAAGTTTTAAAAAACTCGACAAATTCATGGTGCTGTTTATATTAAGGTAATATTTGTCACCATGCTTGAAGTTTATCCCTCGCTTAGATCATTGTTGGTTTTAGACTAATGCCCGGTGGTGTTATCGGACACGGGGGACTAGTGCCCAATGATGTCATGGGACAAGAGTACTGTTGCCCAATGATGACATGGGACAAGAGTACTGTTGCCCAATGATGTCATGGGACAAGAGTACTGTTGCCCAATGATGTCATGGGACAAGAGTACTGTTGCCCAATGATGTCATGGGACAAGAGTACTGTTGCCCAATGATGTCGTGGGACAAGAGTACTGTTGCCCAATGATGTCATAGGACAAGAGTACTATTGCCCAATGATGTCATGGGACAAGAGTACTGTTGCCCAATGATGACATGGGACAAGAGTACTGTTGCCCAATGATGTTATGGGACTAATGCCCAATGATGTCATGGGACACGGGGACTAACTGTATGTTCAATGGTGAGATGGAACAGGTCGGGGCCCCCTCTTGGGGATGACGCTATAAGCCCCATAATAAAATCAGCGATGTGGACGTCATTGGATAGCCACCCGCATATATGACTGACGAGTAGACATGGTATCGAGGAAAACTACAGTAAATGCCAAAGGAAAAGAAAGGCAATGCGTGCAGGTGAACTTGAAATGACTACAAAACATTGCATTGTACGATTTCTCTCCAGCGACAAGGAAACATGACATCTGACGGTTTTTTGTAAATATAGCACTTGTCAGTATTGTCTTTATTTAGCTATTTTCATACTATTTTTTTCAATTAATCTCTCTCTCTCTCTCTCTCTCTCTCTCTCTCTCTCTCTCTCTCTCTCTCTCTCTTTCTCTCTCTCTCTCTCATGTTACATGTCTTAAAACTTCAATAAAATTTCACGTCGTAAAACACACTCAGGGCATGATCAAGCCCAAAATTATAACTTGAACGAAAGTACAGTCTAGAGTTGTTAAACATTACCGGTAATGCCTACTGTTTTGGTAAGAAAAGGAGCTAATACTTTGGTGTATTCATTGTCGAAAACCCTACATCAAATGAAGTCATTGGTTGTAGATTAGGTTACAAATGTACAGACAATATTTACATGTACAACTCGTGGAGGTTATCACCATCGAGAGACCAAATGTGTGCAGCAAAATTTACATAGCAAGCACCGTCATTAAATTTTCCAGTATCGGCAAATATGCCAAGCGAAAACAAATTGAAACACTCACTGTAGAGTGCAAAAATTGGATCAGAGAACGCTGCCAGTGCTGTAGACGAGGCAGAGTCGCCAATCATGGTGACAATCATGGTCACAATGATGGTGCCAATCATGGTTGACAATCGTAGTGGCAATCATGGTAACAATCATGGTGACAGTCATGATGACAATGATGGTGACAATCATGGTGACAATGATGGTGATAATCATGGTGACAATCGTGGTGACAATCATGGTGACAATCATGGTGCCAAATATAGTGTCAATATCTCACCCTTGAATTACGTGGAACTAATATTATTCGTAAAGGCCATAGGAATGTACAGTCGTTATAAGAATCAACTCAAATCAAAATTGAACCCACTGCGATGGTAAGAGTCCAAATTGCCTTTTCATCGTGTTCAATCGTTTTTTGATAAAGTTGTAGAGAACATAGTCTGCGGCTAACCGTTCTCTCATGATTTCTTTCGCCATCTCTGACGGTTCTTCTTTATAGGCTGATCTGAATGTCCTCACGTGACCTCTGTCCTGGATAAGTTTGTACGCGTCACTGGCTCCACTGAAAAATTGAGGTATAATGAATTCTAACAGATACAGCGATGCATCTAAATCTTCCAGTGTCCCGATAAAGACGTAATTTTCGATGATATTTTTGATTGCGGTTTCCAACGCCCATCTGCTGGGTTTTTTGCATTCTTCGGACTGTCCACAAAAATATGGCACCATTCGATTTGTAGCCTCCGGGCTGCATTCTTTCATCCCGGTGACCACGCACTCCTCGAAGGTGTCATTTGACGACCCCGGGGCCAATTCTTTCTTGTCCAGCATGTCGCCATAGCGCCTGTAGTAATAGAAGGAGATCACACGCTCTAAGGGGTCGCGAACGAGGTTGATGTACATGGGCTGTTCATGGTGGAACTCTGAAAAATCAACGAAGTGAACGTGTCGGTTGTAGATGAACGGTAGCGGCAGATTTTCGATCTCCTCGATGAAACCCAATTGCTCGTCCTCCGTCAGGCGCTTTTTCTCGAACTCGATACTTTTCACGTGGTTGAAATTGTTCCACCGCGCCAGAATATCAGTGACGAACTGCAAGCTTCGGCTGCCGCACTTGCCAACGCGGTTGTAAATCAACCTGGTCAAGTTGTAGGTTTTGTTGAGGTTGACCGGCAGTCCGGCATCAAACCTGAGGTTTATCCCAGACCTCCGGTGCCGCATCTCGTCGCGGTCCACTGCGTGCATTTCCTCGCTCCTGTTGACATTTCCAACGCTGAAATTCCACGTTTTGCCCATGTACTGCGATTCTTTGCTGGCTAGGAACACCAAACCGGCGGCCGCTACGAGAGTCAGGTATGTGATCAGCTTCCTAGGAGATGAGAGTAGCCTTGCCAGACCCATGTCGATTTTAGCTGTACCACAATCTGAAAATGCAAAGACACGCACGATAAGTGACTCTCCAATCTATCGCTGTATGATGGCGGGTTTAATAGCCGTTAAACAGGTTCTTTGTTGCGAAGCTATCACCCACCTTACAGACTTGGTAACTAGAGAACTGGTCATGTTGAACTTGCCAACGTTGTCATTTCTGCTTCATGTGAGGTAGGATATGACCTCCCCTCAAAGCGTCCCTAGAGCACTGAGGTCGATATGGACATGTATGGAAAAGTATTGATAGCTTGTTCATGTTTTGTTCTGTCCTTTACAGCGGGTTTTGAAGGCAGAACATTATCGATCGTGTGCTGGATAGTCGATGAATAAACAGAATTGGCTGTTAGTCCGTACGTGGGCTGTGAAGAAGTTTGAAAGTAGAAATGTATGCCCGTGGTTGACATGGTATTTTACATTGCTTGTGATCGGAAACTCTTGTTTCAGCGGATTCTGTTCCAAAATACATCGACTGACATTAAAATGTTAACGTGACCAACAAATAAATTATGAACAATGAAAGTACACTGAGTGACAAAATTATTGTAGATATGGACCTTTTACCCTTTAACCTCGTTTTCGGAAACTTAATTCAAAATGGCGGACAGAATCTGAGTCCGGGTCAATCAACAAGTGTGTGCTATAAATGGTATCATGAAAATTCGATACAAAATATGCACTATTCGTTCTTTTATTTATTCCTAAATAGAGTTCAAAATTTACGACCAGTATCGTTCTCACAGTTTCAGACGAAAATGGCAGTTGCAAATGTATTCGTCGACTGTGATATTTAAATACTAGTACAACAACATATTTAGCGGGCTTTGGCTCTTTCTTTCGCAAAATCTCAGTAGAGCAGACCAGACGATCGACTAATTTACACTGACAGCCATCAGCATTAAGGGCGTTTCTCTTAACAGTGTTTTAATAGAAAGCTAAAGCTCCATAAAGAAGTAATTGTTGGAACATACCCAGATTGTGCTCACTTTTTGTATCTGTAAATACAATTTCTTGTTCTTCTAACAAAGCCTGATGAAATGTCTAGTGTTAAACTTTGCAATGGCCCTACATGTGCGCAATCTCCGATGTTACTATTTACAAGCCAATGGTAGTCCGGACAGGAATTCAGTTGTCAACAAAAGCATTATAATGTATACGATGCATTGAATTAGTAAAGCTATCATGTGTCTTTCCATGCTTTTGGAAGAAGAATAACATACTATACTCGTTTCAAATAACAAAAACAATAAAAAAAAATTATCAAAAGTTGCGGCTATCGTCCCTTGGTAAGAAAGAAAACTTGTCGGCGACGGCGATTGAGTGGAGACAGAGCGTGATCATATCACTAAACACAGTGAAAGATTTCCATCAAAGAAAGCAAGCTACGGTTTTACGTCCAGTTCAAATTTGGGAAAATCTTATGAACGTGAAATTCAATGATAAAAAAGTCGAGGTACATTAAAGTCAAGGCATCGTGGCAAGTTCAAACATACTGAAGTGTTTTTAGAATGTTTAGGGCCTAAACGTTCCGCCAACGAGAGAAACTATTGGTGCGTGATTGCCTCGAAAGTGAAAGATTTGAACTTTTGCTCAAACTTTCCTCAGTGAAACTTTCAACCATTATCTTACCAAAGCAAAGAATAAAAATCAGCGGTCACCGTGCAAACTTCAGTACGAGAAAGACAAATTACCTAAGATTTCCCGATATTTGAAATTCAAAATGGCCGCCACCCCTGTGTTAACTCTGTGGCGAAAAATACAATTTTTGATTTTCGAAAAACTAAGACGGTGAAAACTTTCTTTCATAAGCCCCAACAAGTGGTTGGCCAAAAAAAAGAATTGATAAAATTTGAAAGTCCGGAATTCTATTCCCGAGCAGCGTTCTACCTTTATTTTAACAAAAATCGACCAAGGTATTAGATATAATGACACATTGGCATAATTTTCCTCGTGAAAAATTGTACACGGAAAATAACTGAAGTCGGACAAACAACTACGAAATCATGAACCTAACGCGTGATCTCCCGACATAAGAGGACCCGTATTTCGCGCTTTCAATGATTCGATAACACATACTGGTCGATAGCTTCAACTTCTCTGATATCCGGATGTAACAGCTGTACGTCAGCTGTTTACCATAGCAACAGCGTAATCTGCTTATTTCTATGGAGAATCATGAATGTATTGTCAGAGCGGCCTTCTCGACGTCAATAGATTCATATCTGTGCGTACTAGAAAAAATATGTCACAATTTTAAAAAATGTGTTTCTGAAGTTTTGATATTTCACGCATGACGGCATACAGGTCAAAGTCCCCTATGTTTTATTTCAACACGCCCGTTTTTTCCTCTGGCCATGCATTGCTATCTCAAGCCAACTTGGTTAGAGTTCGTTATTATCTGATGAATTTTACCTTGGATCAACTGAACACCTCGGTATTGGAGTTACCGAAACACAGACAAACAAACCCCTAAATCTTAACCGTCAATGAATGAACAGGATGCCCTACGTGTCAGGTTCGTGGAGTCGTAATCCTCGTTTGCTGACGTCATTTTTAATTTGTCCACCAGAGCGTCTTGACCGCATAAAGCAGACAGATATTAATGAAAATTTGTCGCACATCATCCAATAATAGAGAATTATTTTAAACTGTGATTGCAAAAAAAAACCCCACAATACGTTGATTCAACGATTGTATTATTCCCAACTTATTTAGATTGCTCTTGAGAATTCCTCTTATAAATAGATCATGATGTATCTAAATATTTGGTGTATTCATGTAGTAAGTATTGCATCTATACCTTGGCACAACAATACGCACATCGTATGAATATTTGTCGGAAGAACGTATTTGCTCTGACACAACGTTCCGGGGTAAGTTCGTAATAATTTATAAACAACGAAATACAATAGAAGAGCATTAAAAATATGCTAACATTTTGCATGATGAAAACAAACTGTTTTACATTCAGCGTTATTAGCATAAAATTCATCAACATTTCAGGAAAAAATACAGCTATTATACAAAGGTGCGACAGAGCGAGAAAAGCAAAGAGGCCGAAAAACAATTTTTTAAAAATTTGTGCGATTCTTTTTGAAGGAGCATCTACAGATATGATAATAATACCAACATTCACTCATGAAGTATCCATTGGTTTTATAGGTATTGGATATAATAAACGTATGACACAGTGTGCTTTAAACAACCATTGCAAATTGTTGCCATGGCAATGAAATCTGCCGTAATCTTAATGTTTGTCATTTTCCATGGGGTCAAAGTACGCGATGTATATTTTAACGGCTTCATTTAGTGTACCAGTCTTTCAATAAACCGTATGCGATGCTGGTTCCATTACTTTGATCGCTAAAACCACATAATTTCTCCTGTAAATATTTTGACGTAATGAGTCATTTTCGCCGAATTTTCGCAATTTGATTTTGTTTTTTAAACCGGTTGTAAGCTGTCAAGAAGCAATTTTTTAAAAAATCATGAGCCAGAAAGTAAGGAATTTTAGGTCCACCTAATTATATTCTTAACCTTTGGAGTTTCGTGTTTTCTGAAATTTGATCAGTTTCGTTGACAACGCTGTCTCTTATGACTAATTTTCGTTTATTAAAAATTAACAAATCTTCAATTCACAACCGTGAAGACACAGTCATTCGTTTGACACAGTGTCGCCTGGTAACTGCTGTCACAACTACAGGATTAACCTGTTGAGTGCTGTTGTGTTTCCCACCAAAATTTTAATGCAACATTTTACCAATTTTTATGAATATGTTAACTTTTTTGATAATTTTTGACCAAATAGACGTCACATACCATTAGTTTACAGTTTTTATCAAAATGTTGGCAGAAAATGAAAAAAAAATTGACTGGGGTATATTTATAAAGGCGACAAAATTTGACTTTGGCGCTCATAGGGTTTAATAGCTGATCTTGATAGCTATTGTTTAATGGTTCGTCTTCATAAGTAACTAACCAGATCACTTTACAAAATAAAAAAATGATTTCAGCACAAAACTGACATCTGGAGTTTCAATAGCCGGTTTGTACAATTATTTGGTACAAGATATTCTGTTCACGACTTTTCCGTCCCGTCTGTCAAGCGGGAAGCCGTACAAAAACGACCTCAAAAACATTTTCGAGTCCAAACTAAATATAACCATCTCAGTGAATGGACAATCTGTGGAGGTAAGTGCTTGTGTTTAAAGGTTTTGCATGAGAAAAATTCAAACGGTGACATCTTGAGAAGCAGTCTTCGCGCCCTGCTGGAGTGGGTTAAGACACAGAAATTGTTCGCGGTTGGACGAGGGGGTTTTGCCAACTGAGAGCCAAGCCAATCTGTCAAATGTTACAATCAGACCCTGCCTTGACGCAGATGCGGCAAATTTCTGTACACTTTCTGGCAGACACGAACAGCGAATTTCATGAAAGAAATCACAGGCACGGTACGTCAATATACCCTGACATCAAATACATAAGGCTTCGTTTGTGATAGCGGCTCAGAGGCTCTCAGATCCGACGGAAAGCGATCGTAGCTGGCCGGCGATGTGACAAACTTAAGATAACCTTTATACTGAAAACGGGCAAAATGGATGTCATGACACATTTCCTCCCTGATCGATATTTCCATTACTTCCAAAGTGAATAAATAAACTTACCTCAAATAGTCAATATCGTGCTGTCCCGTCAAGGCACGGTGCGTAAACGCTTTGCCGTATCAACCCTTGGTGTGGACTCATGTTGAACACCGGTATATTATGTATGCAGATTTATGCTAATGTATGTGCAACAGATGCGTGGCGTGTCACGTTCAGTGCAAATATAGCCGACACTGATTCGTTTTCTCTTTCAGACGCTTGAGAATTAATTTATGAAGGAAAATGTGACTATTACTATTATATAATTACAGTTATCTTAATAGAATATTTATGAAATTGTGATTACCAGTGGTTAGCATCAGACGGTTGTTCCAAACCAACTTGAAGGCAGATGAAGGTATGGGATGTATTTTTATGATTTTGTGTTGTGTTTGAAATAAACTACATTGCTATAGTTACCAGTCATACATTACCATAGTTACCAGCCTCAAGTTAAGGTTAAATACATTTCAGGACGGAAGTGCAGGCCAAGAAAACTCATGAACTTAAAATGTATCCAGACTCTATCTTCTTTCTATAGCGGCAATGCTCACTTCAGGATTGAAGGGGTTTACAACGAATTGGGAGATACAAAAGACGAGAGAAATATCCAGTGTTATGTTGGAGGCCGGCTGTGTATCATATTTTACAATGATTTTCTGTTCAGTTATTGACTCCTGGCAAATACAATGTAGAAGGCTAAGCAAATATTAACATTGCGTTAGATGATATCTGTATGTATCTTCAACTTAAAATAACAATGTGGATGAACCAGGGATGATATAACTCGCGGCGAGAGGACTCATCAGCCTCAGATAAAGACGGTAGGCGTCGTCTAAACTGCTCTAATGAAAAACGGTCCTATCACGGTTAATTTACATTGAGGTAGAATGCGCCTCGGGACAGATATTCGGGCTCTCAAACTTTTACAATTCTTTTCTGATCTACCACTTGTTCATTTTAAAGCTCTTGGTGTAAGAAATTTTTTTTATCGTCTCAGTTTTTCGAAAATCCAAAATTTCACTTTTTTCAAAGAGTTAACACAGGGTTGGTGTCCATTTTATATTTCAAATATCGTCAAATCTTAGGTTATTTGTTTCTCTAGTACCAAAATTTGCACGGTGACCGTCGATTTTTATTCTTGATTTTGAAAGAGTTTGGTTGAAAGGTTCATTGAGGAAGGTTTGCCCAAAAGTTTAAGTCTTTCACTTTGGAGGCGAATACTATCTTTAAGAATAGTTTGCAATGAGATAACAAAAATACTTGCATTTTAAGGTAGAACGCGCCTCAGGGACAGATATTCGCACTCTCAAATTTCTACAATTCTTTTCTGATCTACCACTTGTGGGGCTCATTTCAAAGCTCTTGGAGAAAAAAAAACTTTCACCGCCATTTGCCTCATGGAGATAACACAGGGATGGCGGCCATTTCGAATTTCAAATATCGCAAAACGATTGGCAATTTTTCCAAACTTTGCTCGGTGACCGACGATTTTTATTGTTAATCGAGTTTCATATTCTGTCTTAATTTCCTTTTGCACATGTCTATTTGTACGTCCTCACATTTTTACAATTATTTCCCATTGTTCGGGACAGTCCTTTCTGTTATCATCTAAGATATCTTTAACCCTTTCACCCCCAGTTCCCTGTGTACAGGTCCAACTTTACCATACAAAACAATCGATTTGGGACAAACCATGGTGGTGAAAGGGTTAAGCCTTAACATTTTACTTTTTGAACAGTTTTCAGAAAAGAGGATACTTCCCTCATTCTTAAATTTTCTTATTATTGTACATACTTTCACTAACAAGATTGTGTTTTGATGTTGGTAAATTCACTCTCGTAAGTCTAAGTGACTTCCAGTTATTCAACATATTCCCATACACCATTGGGATTCGGTTGTTGTTGAATTTAAAATTAAGATGGAGATAGTGATAATCACTGTTCAGTTATTGTCAAAATTCGCCATGAAAATCACTTCTTTTTCTACGTCGTTAGCACTAGCGCCACCTACGGCAATGTTATTCGTTCAACAACAACACTCATCAAAGTCTGGTGAAGTACGCCATCTCTAGGTCAAACATACAAATAAAAACGTGAGTATTATTGAATAATATTGGTTTGATGATGATGCCTCAATACAAGGGGGTGTTTTGTGATATGTTTGCAATGCAAATGAGACATTGCATTGTTTGAACTCTCAAGTTACTACAAACACATTCACTTCGTATGAACTGCATTTAAACTGTCTGTGTCAGGGTGAGAAAGGGTACGTCAGGACATGGATTTTGTCTCTGCTATCGAACAGAACACCCTTTGCTGTGGTAAGAGGTGAATTGTCTGACTTTGTCATTCATTCAAAAAGCAACCAGAGGAATCTTGATTTCGCTGACATCGCCAAACTGACACTGGATAGAATCGCTTTAATTTTTACAATTTCTTTTGGTCTACCACTTGGGGGCGTTCATTTTGAAACTTATGGAGTAGATAACGTTTTCATCGGCTTGGTTTTATGCAAATCAGGAATGTTATTTTCCCCCCACAGAGATAACACAGGCTTGGCGGCCATTTTGAATTTCAAATTTCAGATATCAGTACATATTGGGTAGTTTGTTTCTCTAGTAGCAAATTTTGCACGGTGACCCCTTTTTTCTGTCATCGATTTCGAAAGAGACTGGTCGGAAGTTTCCTTGCAATTTGAGGAAAGTTTTAGCAAATGTTTCAATCTTTCAATTTCAGGGCTCGTACTAAGTAAAGAACGGGAAAACTGGAACGAGTGCTACTGACAACCGACGCCCTTTAAACTGAAATCCGTAAACATGTGGTGCTGTCAGTTAAAATACCCTTTGTACTTCTTTTCTGTTGCCCCTGCTTTCCCTCCATGCAATAAATCATAATCTGTGATTTGTAAAGTTATCAGTTATCCTAGTATCAAAATACGAACAACTTTATCTATATCATGTATGTTGTGATCTTCATATACTCGATGTTAACCTCATTCAAGAGCACAGAGACATGAAATGTTTCTCGTTTTGTTTTGAATATTTTATAATGTTACTGCTCATGAACGATTTTTTGTGCGTTGGGTTGAAAGTGTCGTATTTTGATGTAACACTGTGGCATAATATGTGACATATTGACAGTACAAGCGTAACATATTTCCACGGGACAATGTAAGCCTTGTATTTTATGAACTCGGACGTAATACGATTGTTGTCTTATCAATGACTTAGGTGTGACAGCACAGCTGTTGCGTTTTCCTATCGTCTGACTGGTATACATGTCAGCATGATGGCTGTTTGTCTGTGTACTCCTTATTTGTCAAATACGAGATGCGTATCGTTCATCGAATTCAATAATTTCGGTATGACAGAACTCAAAACATTTCGCGGAATATTGCCGTTGACTTTGGATAATATTTGAAAATAAAATCTAAAAATTATGTTCTTCTTCATTGCCTTACGGTAGTCATTTTTTAATAGGCGGATAATAGTTCAATTGAATGTTATATTCTGCAAATATTCATATTATATACATTCATATGCGTGTTTGCTTGGCGAATGAATGCGCATATTTAAATAATCATCGCTTTGATAAACAATGTCTCCTCTTTTTACGAGTGTAACAAATGTTGTAACAGCTGCTAGCTGCTGCGGGATTACCATCGGTTGTTCAACGTAACGTGTTTCAGTGAGACGTGAGCGAACCTCAGTCCTCAGTCTCGGATCGCCATGTCAATATTGATTAATGAACTTTTTATTATTTTTAATACCATAACGAGGATTAAATTTATGATGAGAATGCATTTCCACTTTCCTCTTATTCCCATGATTAATTTCAATAATATTTACCATTAATTTCATGACCTTGCACCGCTTCACCGAAAAGGGATTTGCATTCAGCAGATGAAATATGGACGCCAAGGTAACATGCACCGTAACCAAATTGTAATTTTCGATTGCCTACACAAACCCGTATAACCACTTCTGCCCAATACTGACCTTGATTTTTTTATTGGTCAGTAAGAGGTTTTTTATGAAGTCGTCTGTCAAAAGCGTCTTCATAGCTGCGGTTACCAACCATATAAGCAGGCAAGCTGTAGCAGAAAGGGTCGACACCCATTCAACAAAAGGCAGTGTTGTCCTTATATTTAAAAGTAGCCGGGTCATTTAAGAAAGTAGACGGGTGGACTGCGAGGGAGCGAAGCGACCGAGGGGCGAGTGAGCGTAGCGAACGAGGGGGGGGAGAGAGCGCGAGAGGGGGGTGTCCCCCCTCTCGCAAGGCGAAAAATGAAATTTTGGACTGGAACTGGTGTTCTCTGGTGACGTCTGAGGTGACATTTAGCTGAGACTGAAACAGTACTTTTGTTGTGTGTCTTAGACGTGGCTCACATACAACAAAACAAACAAACATGATTGTTTTGTTTGTATTATTTATGACACACTTATGGTTTTATTTGCAGTGAAGATGTAACATTTAATCTTAAATCACCCGCTGTCTGCTCATTTCATTGCTCATTTCCCATTCTTCATTACCATATAGTAGTTTCCCCAAAACCATCAAACTCATTCTCTTCTAATCAAAACACACTCGCTTTTGTTAAGAAAAACATCGGTAAGATAATTCACTGTAACAGTGTTCGCATTTACGAAAACAAAAATGCGTATATAGAAAACTCATAACAATGAAAAAATGCGTAGAGAGTCGATCCAATGCGTAATAATATTACGCATTGAATTGAGTCTCTCCGCATGTTTTTCATTGTTATGAGTTTTCTATACGCAAACGATGATAGTAAAATGTTTGCGAAAGCACTCTCCGCGACTGAGCTTAGGCGACAACCAGACGAGATGAGTGCCCGCTTAACATTAAATTTGTTGCAACATTTCTGTCAATCACTCATTTTGTGTGGAAAGTTTCGGATTCTCTGAGTGTAGTCTGAAAATCGGCATCTAATCGCCGAGTCAGAGGCACGTTACCATGTCAGCTGTGCCTATGAACTTACTACGTTGCTAATTTTCAGGCGAGCGATAGTTTCTGAAACTTATGACACAAAGTGAGTGATTGACAGAAATGTTGCAACAAACTAAATGCAAACCGCGCACGATCATCGCGTCTCGCTGTCCCCAAATTTGATCAAAGCAGATATGCAGCATGGCGTCGGAAGGAAACAACTCTATTTTCTTTCAAATTTGCTCCACGAGTCCGTGAAAAAAAATGATTCAGAGGGTCCATCGAAAGACACTATCGGGCAACGCAACATGGAGAACATGGAGAGGTGCAGTGAAATTGAACCCATGCCGGAATCCACGACGTATTATCCTGTTGTACAGCGCCACGGTGAAGCCGCCGTGAGCCGTGACGATGATGCGCCGGTCGGCAACGGTCGGCAACACACATGCCTGTGACCGTGGATTCTAGTACGTAAAAATAATCAATGAAAATAAAATATCCATTCAAATAAACAGTTGCTTCTAAAAAAATCAGATCTAGCTCATTTTTTTAAATCTAGAAAATGCGTCGGTATTGCTCTGAGAATAACTTGATTTGTTGAGAAGATCATACTTGTAGTGACCGTGACGTTGGCAGCCAGCGCAGCGGCGGAAAACTAGCTGTGCAGTCTCAGTGTCTCATGAACTCCGTCGATCAAAATCACATCTTTTCGGCGCTTTTTTCTCACAAATTCAGCGAAATTGAAGTTTTTCATACATAAACTAAACATATTTTTGGAATCAAGTATACCTTTCGAACGGGCTTTCTTCGGGAAAAATATTCCATCGGCAAGGTGCCAGTGGCCGACGCCACATTTCTTTTTGACGCCATCGTTAAAAATCATGACCGAAGATGACCTTCATACTAATCAAACTAATTACACCGCTCGTAACAAAGACAACACCATAGGCGCGTCCATCAGCCAATCACACTATTCAACAAATAAAAGATCGGGCTCAAAAAAGCCACAAACGGGTATTTAGAAACTGTT
>LD344110.1:222953-244440 GCA_001465055.1 Ptychodera flava | reverse complement strand
TGGAAATCGAGCCCAGTTTGAGATTGCGGTGATGTGAGTAAATTTTAGTCAGTTTGGAAAATTTTTTTGTGTCTGTTTTGAAATTCCATCACAAGAGTGCTAAGGTATACTACTGTATATATTCAGTTGTTTTTTCGTATAATGAAACTTCTAATGCAGACATAGTTTTCTCTTTTGTCACAAAGCAGGCCTATGGGTAGACAGAATGACAGGGATGGCTTTGAGATCAACGAAAGGTCAGAAAAGCATTTTGTATTGAAAGTAAAAAAGTCCTCAGTCTACAACCATCTCAACCTGTATGCCCTAGTATCCGATACTGAACTGTAATATTCGTTCCAGCTTTTAATTCATGAGATGAGTGGTATTTGTTTAATTAATATGCAATTTTAATGTATTGGTTCAATTTTTTGCTATATAAGAATAGTTTAAATATTCAATTTGACTTTGTGTTTCTCATTTGACCCAAATACTCCAGTCTTTCTAATAACTTCTGTTTTGCCTCGAAACTAGTCCTTGTATTTCGGCCAAGTTGTGACTACCTAAGGGGAATTTGTGTCTGAATTGAATGTATTTAGCTTCAAGATGTCTTATCTTTGTACGCCTATCTCGACTTTTGCTTACTTGTTTTTAGCTTTCTTTCAATGTCGGTTCACAACGACGATAACTGAACTTAAATTTACCCTTATCCGGGTCGAAATTGGTCAAGGTCCTTATCTTGATATAAGTGGACTATATTTCCGATTGTTAATCCTAATTCACCATGGTATCAAGCAGCACATGCTACGGTCCTTCTAAAAAGGCAGACATTCAAATTTCTGTTACTGTTTGTGATGAATAGGCACCTGACGCACAGTCATGGATTGACAGATGTATAGCCACAACATGTTACATCTAGTTTTCTCCCAAAACTGTAAGTGTTTGTTTCATTTGTTTCATTAAAGACCTATTAACTGTAACTTCTGAAAATAATGTAAGGCTTTGTGCTCCACATGTCACCTGAAGTTTCTTTTTTTTTTCACTTACCACAGCAATTGATATACTAGTACCAAGTATTGGTAGCGTAGACTTAACATGGGTGACATGCAATGTTATTATGCTAAAAATGTAATTGTGGTCCAGGCCTAAGTGCAATTGTCAACTATACCAATCTATTATACACATGAAGCACCATTGACGAGCCAAATAAAGGGTATTTCGTCGTTTTGAATGCTGTAAAACGTTTCAAACATTGCAGCAGCTGGGCCTTTAAAACTGTTTTTATTTCTGCCTTTTTCTGAAATGATACGATTCCTGCCAACGAGCAATGTATATTCTAAAATCGTTCAACCATTGACTGAGAGAGGTATGATTATGTACTTGGTTGGTAAATTGTGTACTCTTTTCGTGAACTGTGTCCGATTTCAATGATATACACGCTGTTGATGTAATCCTACTAATGGAATACAAAGAACAGAGAACAAAGAAGGATTTCGAGCAAACGAGCATCAAAAAAGGTTGAAATTAACTCACACTCACCGAGTATACGCTGTTTAGTAAGAGACAAGATAAATATGAAGAAGGGGAATTCATTTCACCGTGATACCAAACCATTCCTCTAAATTCTGAATATTTTAATATTACCAAAGGTATTTTATTGGAGGATAAAGTCGGAGGTAAACCTTTAGATTTAACTTGATACCTTGCCAGTGCTTATTCTTCTTATGATTTTGCCAATTGTACATAGTTTTTAAAAAAATACACACGCTATGCTATAAATTATCATTGATTCCAACAACACCGAAGGACCATATTCAGCTTATGCTGAAGAATTGTCGCCCTCAACGAATCAGCAAAGATGATGTCGTTCGGTGTCTCAGTATGTTTCGTCACTGACTGTCGAGATGGCTTAAAATAAAGATTTCGATAGAAACAACTATTACACGGAGGTATAGTCCCAAACATTCATACATTGTTATTTGTGGGTTGAATTCTACTTTTTCAAAGTCGGTGTTTTAATTTTTATTACATTTGACTTAGTTGGTGAATGCTGTCTGCGTGTGTGAAGAGTAGAAGACACTCACTGCAGGAGGAATTTAGACGGTACAGCTTTAGCTTCGACCACAGACTCAACATCAGGGTTACCCTAAATGAGGTTTAGTGATAGTTTTCACTATTGTGATATTCTGAGTAGTCCTTCGTTTGATAATTGCTGTTTTATCAATTCCATTCGTCGCCTGATAAAGAAGTAAAATTCGTATTCAATGCTCAGTCTTTCACGCATGATTTTCTTGACTAAGTCAGAGGGCTCCTTTCGCTGAACAGATTTGTAGGATTCGACTAAACCTTTTTCTCTGGTTTCACGGTATGCTTCCGGAGCCCCTTCAAAGAAATGTGGAAGCAGGTGCTCTAATACGAGGAGTGTCGAGTTGAAATCTTCAAGAACGCCAACGAATATGAAGTGGTTGATAACGTTTTGCTTGGCGGTCTCCAGCGCCCATCTTGTAGGTACGTCACATCCGGGATCCTGGCCACAGAAATATGGGATTATGGCGAAAATTGTTGTGGCATTACATTCGGAATAGTTTTCAAGAACACACTCATCAAATGAAAGTTCCACGTTTCGGCCATTGGCGACATCTCGTGCAGACACACCATCACCAAATCGTGAGTAATAGTAGAACGATATCGTTCGATTTAAAGGATCGCGAATGAGGTTAATCCAATATGGCGTCTCCACACCAAACCGATCGAAATTCACAAAGTTTAAATGTCTGTTGTAGATGAACGGAGGGTCGTAAGAGTCAACTTCAAATGCAAACTCGGCTTGTTCGTGCTCAAGCAGCCGCTTTCTATCAAAAATCTTACTCTTCACGTGAGGGAACCTGTGTTTTTTTGATAGAAGATCTATGGTGTGAACGAGACTCCTACTGCCGCATTTTCCAACTCTGTTGAACACGAGCCTCGATGTATTCCTTATCACATTAAGATTCAACGGCAAACCCTGTCCAGCATCAATCAATGTCTGACGCAGGTGACGCTCTCTGTCTGCCTTTGACTCTTGCGCTGCCGCCATCGCTTGCGTCTGTTGGGTGTCTGCAGCCGACCGAGCTTCGAGAGGGCTGATATCGATCGACCTGGACAGGTACGTGATGATCAGAATTGTCATGGCGACTGACAAAATGACCTTAGACGAGATATGTTGATTGCGAACTCGCGGCATTTTACAATATCTTTTGAAGATGAATGCTTTATTGGACGTTGCCCATCAAGTTGATGACGAAACCAAATATGGAAACTGTGAAAAAAAGAAAACCATGGCTTAGAACATGTGTAAGATGAGTTCTTACGTAATAGATATTGATTCTATCCTACAGTGATCATATCTCATCAAATGTACAATCCCAGGTAATCGTTGATCTCAAGTAAATGTCTAGCTGGGTGTTTTCTTAAATGTTTTAAATGCAAATAACGTGTTATCATAATTTGATTCAGCCAAATACTATAAACAGTTTCAACTCTGGTGTATATTACTGATCGAGTCCGGGCGAGTATAACACCCTTTCTCATTTCCTTTACACTGACTCGAAGGAGGAACCACGGATATGACCTTCGGGTAAAACCATCGTTTCTGAACAGGGCAATCGGCACGGGTGCAGCTGACGACCTGCGTCCTTAAAAACAGATGTCCCACATTAGCTCATGGATCGATGGATATGATTCTAATAGGTATAATCCACGTCTGGGCAATCACATAGATTGAGTAAGGACAGAGTAATCACATCATTTTTTCTGCTGTTCTCCTCTGTTTTCCCGGTTCTGGATGAATAACTATTTGTTTTGGATTTAAAATCATCAGTGATGTCAATGCACGTAATATCAAATCATATAGAACTCATATTTGGTCATCAACTTAGACACCCTGCAATATGCCAGCTGGACTCACAGTAAGTGAGGCAACCCACAATTCTCCATGATCTGTACACACGGAGATCACTCACTAAACTGAAGCAAATTTCTTCTGTGCACAGAACAACTCAGTCCATATTTCAAAATTCTGGCAACATAGTTCTGAAAATAATAATTTTCTGATTTCTCACAGTGAATAATAAGAAGATCAACCCCTTTCCCGCAGAGGAGATAGCAATTTTGTAATTTTGATGACACAAATTTTTGACAACCATACACAATATTTTCAAGGAAACTAAGGGAATAAGTTGCATCTGTGTTAGCAAAAGAAAGGGTATTGATTTATTTCAATGTTCGTAACAAAGGAAATTTGCATGTCTGACAGGTGGTATGTTAACAAATAATCCTGAACTTAAATTGTAAGTTAAAAATTGTTTAGAAACTGATAAAATTGAAGAAGCCTTTACCAAAAAATGTCTGAGTGAACAAATCAAGGGGAATTGTGGATAGCCTCACTTACTGTGGGACTGAATAATGCAGCTTCCAACACACCATATTTGATTTATGTAATTCAAAAATGTTTTCAGTAGATGCATAACTCATCTTCACTGAAATGCATCCATAAATCATCCGTAACAGTATTTAAGTAATGAAATAAAATAAAATAAAATAAAATAAAATAAAATAATAAAAGCGATTAAAATATCTCTGTCTTTTAACTAAAAAGCCATGCTAAAAATTTATGACGTTGTATATAAAACTGGCTGCCCTTGCTGGAGAAAGTCTTTAACTTTCCGTTAATGAAAATGACATTGGATACAACTTCATGAAGAGGAGAACACAAAAAATATCTCATCAATATCGTACTCTCCAACTTACCCCCTGAATAATATTGTTTTCACCTTGGTAATACCGGTGTCCGTCTTAAGAAGTCAGCCAAGGACGCCAAAACCTGCAGAAAATTGAACGTACACATTTTACTGAGAAACATTCGCTCGATGTTGGCCTGCTCGTTCTGCCTCCAATCAACTTAAACTTAAAAGGCAGAGAGTGGATCGTCTTTTTGCCTTACTAGGTATATATGTCCACAATATTCGCTCTAGGTAGGTCCCTAGTACTTTGGATGGTCGAAGACAGCAAAACGCGAAACTCATACGAAGACCCGAAACACAAGATCTGGTACATTTCTACATCTGATTTTAATCAGATTGTCCACCGCTAACTACAACAATTAGAGACTTCGGAAAAGAATCAAATATCAATTATTGGTTTAATTTAGACGTACAGAGTTACATGATAATCGATACCGATATGACACTTCTGGTAAAATGTCAGCTTGTGACCTAGCTTGTTTATTTGATGATCGACAAACTTAATAAATCATAGCGTCTGTTATTGTGTATGCACTCTACATAAATTATGTAAATGAATTTTTATATATGTCTATGTAATCTGGGGGTCAAACTAATAATAGCATTGCCGCGTATCATTAATCGCTATCATTTTCTTTGTCACGTTACTAGTTTACAGTCTAATAAGTGATAAGATGAGGATATTTTTAATGCGGAGTTTGTGTTTTGTGGGCCATGAACTAATAACAAAACATTTCTCTTCGATAAAACGAATGTACATCGTTGAAATGTTTTAAATTCTTGAGTAGATCTGACATGATTGCAAAACAGGCTGAAATGTATTTCGTCTGGTTCGTTGTTCGACGAACAATAAAATCTGTTAAAACCGTATCACGTGTTCACCTTACAGCAAGGTCGCATATCGCGGTAAACACAAGTGTCACTATGAATATCTCCTTTTGATAAAATGACGATGTTTTCATGTTTCTGTGGTTATTCTATACGAGGTCAGGGTGACGCCATTCATTTTCATAAATAACGGAAATATGGTCATGTCAATTGTGCATTCTGAACACAGTTAAGTTAGCTGAAGTAACCTGTGTAAGCGTTCAATCACATGCATTGCAATATGTAAAAAGCAAATTATTACTTCGGCCAAAAACGCCACTATCCCTCTTAAGACTAATTTCCTTCGTTCGATTTGATTTACGCTCTGCAGAGATTTGAGCTAAGCTCTGTAGATTTGAGCTAAGCCAACTCATGAAGGTGCGAATTTGCGCAAGTTTAAATATCTGATATTTGCTGTTTCAGTAGAATCGAAGTTTGACGTCACACATATTTCTGTCAAGATAACAGACTATTTGGTGAGTCTAATATCGATACAATAGACGATACTACAACTGTATTTGCACAGTATACCTTGTATCTGGGCACACTGGGTTTGCGAAATCGCCGGTAATTATCCGAAATTTATCGGCGATTTAGAGACTCTAATATCGATATTAAACTGTACGACAATATCGGGGCACAAAGGTTTGTGGAATCGCCGACAACGTAAAACCTATACTGAACGATACCACAACGAATCGCCGATACAACAACAATGACTTGCCTTGTATCTGGAAACGGTTGATTATAAAATCGCCGATATTTACCCGATATCTATGGACTATTTTGGGACTCTAATATCGACACTGGACGATACTATGACTTGCCTTGTATCTTGACACGCTGATTCTATGAAATAGCCGATATTCACCCGTCAGTACGACTCTAACTTCTATAGTGGGCCCGGGATGATACTCTAGTAGACTTATTATATCGCAGAAAATATCCGATGTATAAATTTGCAAAGCCCGACTTCCAACTGTAACTTTAATGCCAGACGATACTATACTAAACTTGTTGAATCGCATGAATATATCCATATTATATATATATATATATATATATATATATATATATATATATATATATATATATATATATGTATGTATCCAAGTTCAGAGGTTGCCATAAAGCCATTATGGTGATAACCGGGAGGGCACATTGTATACATTTTGTATATATATATATATATATATATATATATATATATATATATATATATATCGGAAATTTCACAAAGGTTGCCCGGTATACCCACTGTTCCAAGTTAAGATTCAACTTATCTGGAACACACGGGATAAGATTAGTCTTATAACAACTTATTTCGGTTTATGAACCAAAGACTGTGTAGGTTGAGATGTCGCCCAGTGGTATGGCATTGTCTTATCATGATGCAAGGTGAGTCGGTACCGTGCAATGCGAGGTTGGATAACGTGCCACTGTAAGGATGATAAAAAGGCACAGAAGTAAAGATGTGTTTCATATTCTATGCCAGACCACTCACATTCAGAACACCCTACCTCGTATCTATCCACATTTTCCGTTCGTTTGCAGAGAGATTAAAACACTGCAAGTGAAACCACAACGTTTTCAGCTGGCTCAAATACTGATGGCAGTAACTCAACGTTAGGTAAGCCCATTTCTGACATCTTTCAAACCTTGATTAATTTTAGAGCCGTGTCTTTTAGCTGTGCCACCGTGTTGCCACATCTGTGCATTTGTTCGAACCGAGTGCCCGGCAACAGCTTAACAACGCATCCGCGATTCCGCATTGAGCACTGTACTCCCCGGAGATGACACCCACATTTTCCACTCCGGGTTCAAATTGTGATTTAACACACTCATTGATAATTTTGCTAACGCAAAAAGGATGAAGGCTTACCGTTAATCTGATAAATATAACGGTAAGGCTGTGTTCACAAAGACACAGAAAAATTTGAAACAAAAAGATGAAAATATCAAGGTGGATGATGTAAAAATTTTACACGTAAGGGGATTATTTAGTCTGCTATAAATCCAGCCAACTGCAGCGCTATTATTTTGCCATGTACAATTTAAACCGGGATTTGAAGAAAAATATTCAACATATGCTTAATCAGTGTTTCGAACCAGCTAGAATATTGCAATATGCAGCTGACTAAATTCACGTCTTTTGACGAGATCTGCTCCCCCCCCCCCCCGATTAGCAAACCTGACAACATAAACTGTCTGAGTTGCCAAAGTATCGTCATCTATTGGCCATATACAGTACAGACAACTTTGTTACATCATAGTGACATGCCAGCATGAATTTGGCAAAATACTTTTTGTTGTACACCTTTTCTATGTCAACTTCACCTGAATCTGAGAAATATTTCTGTCAACTAACAGCAAAAAGAGTTTAAAGAGTAGGTAAGAGTTTAAACTGATATCAAGTAGCGTCTAAGGTCTATCTTTGCAAGACAGAACTGTCAATAATCGTTTTTATACATTGCCATGACGAAACGACAACGAATCAAAGATATATATATATATATATATATGTTCTGTTGCTGATTATCTATTCTGCATTGAGTGTATATACATATATATATATATATATATATATATATATATATATATATATATATATATATATATATATATATCTCGAACGTATCGCGCTCCATAGGATTCAATAGTAACCTGTTTATGACGTAGCCGAGGGCATAATTATGGTTTGACTGAAAGCGGATCGGAACTATTTTCAACTTGACAACTTTGGGATTCAAAAGTGATGATACGACATTTTTAATATTGAAAATAGTGTTTTCACACAATTATGGATCAAAAATTGATAAACCGCATAACAATGATTTAAATGTATCGATGCGCCGTTCGATAATGAAAATCGTTCGATAATTTCAACAGATTTTAGTCAAACATGGAAATAAAGAATATCATTGTCATTTGTACGTGACACCAAAAATTTGGAGTGAAAAATATGTAAGAGAGTCATGTAATGAAAACATAATAGCCAAAACAAGGGGCTATGCATTCTCGAGGCAGGATACAATTTGCTTTCCTTACATCGGGTAATGGTCACCTACCCTCGGCCACACTATAGTCCCATGTTTGGGCATATATATATATATATATATATATATATATATATATATATATATATATATTAGATAGATAGATAGATAGATAGATAGATAGATAGATAGATAGATAGATAGATAGATATGTGTGTGTGGGGGTGTATGTGGGGTGAGTAGGAGAACAATTTATTGCCTTATTTGCACTAGTTATTTGCACTAGTTATTTGTTCCTGCTTACCATGGGAATTGCAAGCGTTATTGTATATACAGAGTAATCCGTAGAGCATATATACAATAAAACCAAGTGTATTTTTGAATGCCATTCACTCAAACTGCTCACCGTCATTACGCATTGCGTAAACTTTATTGTCTCCGACCGTTGTAAAATAAGATTTACGTTTTTTACCGTTGATAGATTGATCCTTTGAGATACAGAAACCGTTTCACTTCTTATCATAGGGGTAAGTTTAAATGTCCGTCTCCAGGGGCGGGGAGGGGGTCTAGGTGTCTTTGTGTCGGCACTACGTCGGACTATGATATACTAACTTTAGGTGTCTTGGTCTGATCTTGGCACTGGTTTTGTAACAATTTATTTTTATCCTTGACTGTGTCATGTATTTGTCCTCTGTCAATGTTACGCGGCGTAGCTTTCATTATCCGATGCGTTTGATTGCCTTAAAGCGCCATAGCAATGGCGATCACTAAGCTGTGGACGCTGTCATCAGATTATTACAGGATGACTATGACAATGTAGTGATGCTAACAACGAACACATCAGCAAAGGTATAACAAAAAAACCTTGCACTTTTTAATCGAAAGATAATTGCTCGCTGTCGCTGCTTCCGTTTTCCCCCGATTTCAATTTGCGCGAATATCTAGCTTCAAATCATTCGGCACAGCGGTTTTTCCAAGGTCCTCAAATCCCGAATCGTGTTTAAAACTTATTAATAGGAAATATCGTTTCATGTCAGATATACTTTTTCTATCCACTAATGTGTACTCATGGCGAATGAGTTTATGGAAGAATCATCCGGCAAATTGTCCATCAGTAATAATAATATACTGGCAGCTGTTCTTGTCTTGCCACAAAAATCCGAGAAAATTTGTTTTCTTATCCGGCATTGTGCATGGGATGGTGAAATACTTCAGTAAAAAGATAAACAACAAACTGTGACTCATGCCAATCTGCTATGTTCACAAACGAGAAAAATATCAAACATTTTCTGACATAGTGCATTAATAAGGTATAAAAGAGGAATATATGTTTATAAGAGTGTCACTCTTCAAATATATACATACACATTTATATATATTAAAACATATATACCTATCAGCACAATGTAAAAAAAATCTGTACATATATGATAAACGATATCAGATGAAATCATATGTGTGTTCGTGTTTGACGGGATATCAGACAGACAGACAGATAGACAGACAGACGGACAGACAGATAGATAGATAGATAGATAGATAGATAGATAGATAGATAGATAGATAGATAGATAGATAAATAGATAGATAGATAGATAGATAGATAGGAAGGATTGGCTGGTAGGTAGATAGAACATTTAGAAATTACACATTTCTTTCTGATCACCAACATGCAAAACGTGACGATAAGCACATCTGTAAAAATTTCAACCGATTTCATTTTTATGTATCGAATGCGAACAACAGTAAAATTGATGTGATACAACACTAAAATCGATGTGGTCAACGATTTTTTTAAAGTACACCTTAATCAACTCCGTCTGCCAGAGCTGAACAATGTCTAGCAGGAGGTCAGACGCCGGTGCCGGTGTTCGTGACGGATCGGGTGGTGTTGTTTTGCAGTGACTTAGTCTGACCTCCAGCTAAACAATGTTTCAATTTTTGCAGACGGAGTCGATTCCTCTATTATACTGCCTAGCTGATGATTGCACCTGACAGTGTAATATGATAAGTCTTTCCTCATGAAATGTAATTGACACTCGTTGACCAGATCGATTTTAGTGTTGTATCACATTGATTTTACCGTTGTTCTCATCAGTTTTTCGATACACTAAAATGCAATTGGTTGTAGAGATTGCATGTAAAGCACCCACAAATCTGTTTTGATATTTTGCATACATACCGATTTTACATAAGAGAATGAGACAAGCGTTGTTTCCACTGGAATCGTTCGGCTTGTCGGTCTCTTCTGTCCGGGCGACACCTTTGCCGACGGTCGACGACGAGAATCGAATATCGTTTCTCGTGGCTCTCTTGTCCGCCACTGCAAACCAACCCACGGTGAAAAAGGCGGGTGCGGACACCAAGAGGCGTTGGGTCTTGATAAACGTGATCGTCAGCTGTAACTCTGATTACTGAATTTGTCAAAATGCATTCTACCAATCAACTCAAAGCCAACTGTGCGTAATCCGCATATAGAACTGTAGGTCAGGGGTCACCAAGTCACCTTATGGACTGTACTTTTGTCAGGAAATATGCTTTATGAAGCCATGTTTTAGCTTTTCTAAATAATTAATCCAAACATACTTTGCCATGGCTTCCCGACTACCAAAATCTTTTTGTTGTCTCTGCCCTTGAAGAGATTGTAAGTGATGAACGAAATTGCTCTTCACTCGCAGTAGCCTCGGAGAGTCCTTGTCCATTTCAACGATGAATTATTGCTTGGGGCATCAAGTGCAGCGACGATAATGCATTGTAACGATAAGTGGGGTGACTAGACAGATTAGAAAATAAAGCTGTGTAGACCATAAATAACGACAGTATGTACTCGTTTCTTCGATATATTATGCAAATATACACACAGCGCGAAAGTGCACTTGACACGTGTGAGAACACGAACTTAGGGAACACAGTGTAACAAGAGGGCGCCCTCAAACTTAAGCGGACAATGTCCCGCGTTTTTTTTTGTTTTCTTCATGAAGTTTGTTTGTTTCGAACATTAGTTTTTGTTGTTTGACTCCCTGAAACATGCTAAAATATCGGTCAACTGTGCATAACTTCAACTCTGCTCGCCGTCAGGACAAGATTAAATATTCAGTGGAACATCATACGGTCTGTTACCCAACTCAAGTTTCATGTACAACAGTCATCGAGCACGGCTGAACATACACTGGTACGTAGAGTTTGGACCTCACAAGCTTTTAAAATGACAACTTAATTTACGGTGCCTTTCACACAGATAAGGATAACAGACATGAGGAAACTGGACAGCGACATATCTGACGAAATAATCAATGCCAAGCCGGACGTGACAATTGCTGACGGGTGGATAGCTGCACATGAGTGCAAGGCAGTATTGTTTCTTGGGATACAATGTTTCAAATGCAGCACAAGAACTCTCCGAAAATCAGTTTGATTCACTGAATGCAAGACAAATTTTTAAAAATATTTTGATATTCTCAAGGCTTGTCTGTGTGACTACCCAGCCCCTCAGATATGCGTATAGTATTTTAAAGAAAACAGTCTTAACATCTGTTCAATTAATTGCTCCCGTTCTATTAGTTAATGATATCCACCAACAAATGTAGAGGATTATCTTTATGATTTAATTCGGTCTTTTTCTTAACGAGAAGTTAACGACTTGTTTGTTCTTCTTGTAACATCCGGCGGAACGATACACAAATATTTGTTCAGTCATCGACGCTCCGTCAGCCTGTCAGATTTCAGAAACGATCAATGCGCAGTGTTTCTCTCTCTGGGTTAATCGCGCCTGTAATGTATAGCTTGGAAAACTTATGTCGATTTGCTTGATCGTGAAATGATTAATTGGCACGTACGCCAATCAATTACCGAGCACGTCTACTTTTCGTGGTTGTAAATAATATTGAGAACGTCTTTCAAGCCTCAATCCGCAGCCTCGTCCAAGCACGAGTCTAACGTTTTAGTATCTAGTCGTTCGAAACGAATTCACAAATATCTTGAAGACGGATAATAGTGAAGCAATATGAATCTGAATACAAGTTTGCTTACCATGAACTTCTTTTATGTCAACATGTTATCGTTCAAAACGTGAATTCGGCTTGGCAGTCCAGGCAAAGTTTCATGAATTGCTGCAGTGAAACGTGTGAAGAAAAAGAGTAGAGAACGACCAAGACATCGCTTCATGACAGCCATCATGCAATCCATTATGAAAAATATGAGATAAGAGGAATGATACTTTCACATCAAAGGAACACTTTGATCGAAACTTGACGAGTTGTTGAATATGGAATGTCCGAATGATTGAAAATGTCTCGGTTTCGTGAAACGTGAACGTCGATAATTCTGGATAAAGATTTAGAACAGAGTAGGAAGTCCCTTTGAGCATTTTGTGTGGACAAACCGCCACAGCCCAATCCATAGATTTTATTGACAAAGATTTTGCTCTTCTGTGATTGGATGTATGTTTAGTTATATGCATATTTGATCAACGTTACCTGTGTTTGCAGTTGAAGAAAGTAAGACGGTTTAGTAATATAGTTTCAGTGTATTACCAAGCCAAAACACCGACCAAGTTTTGAACTTTGTTAGAAATGTCCATGGATATAGCCTCGGTCTAAAATCTGGGCAAACGGATTTCTGATTATATTTGAAACGATGATATATTTGCGATGAAAATAGCACTGACCCACGGTTGCAATGGCACAGATGTGCCACATCACAGTCATGTCATCGATAATAACCGCGCAGAAACGGCTAAATGTTGTATTTTTGGCTGCATTCGTTGTTCAACAGATGAATATTTCCTGTGCCATATACATTTTATTTTCTGTGCTATATATAATTTCTGGATGCATCAAAGCGTACGATGTGATTAATCTTGGGATATTCATTTCAACGAACGCGATCAATAAATATTGTAAACAGTGGCATAATAACGACAATTCATTTTATTGCTTCATTTGCACAAAGCAATCCCCCAACACACATAGACTATTGAACTACTGTCTATGCGCATGCCCTTGCTGCCTTGCAGTGCTCGTTCAGCAGTTATGATGTCTCCTTAAAATAATTCGTTCATCCATGAGCACTGGCAGTTGGCAGTTGACTGATGGCTGTTTCTGTCATTGTTCGTGTCTGTCTGCGCAGGCTGGCGCAAGGTTTACGGCCCCCTTGAACAATAACGTCAAACGAAGTAGTGCAGGTAACGTTATGTGAACTTTTATCCGCTGAGCGTTTGTGCCACTCCAAAGACGTTCTTAGTTCTACGGCCTCCTTTAGGGTGAAAGTTGCAAGTATTCTGAGTAAGGATATGTACACTGAGATGTTTAAATTAAAAGTTTATTTTCAATCACGTGTGACAGCTAATTTTCTAAATGTAATATTGGTGTGTCTTTCTTTCGCACACGTTGAATATAAAATGTTACCACTGTGGAAACTTATTCTAATTATCAAGAATTGGTGATGTCGTTGCATACCTACAGTGACAGATGTCACGATTACGCAACAATAAGAACAGAAGATGCGAATTTCAGTCATTTTTTAGACTTTGTCCTTCCTGAAAGTCGTCGGAATGGCTAGAGAATTTATCATCTCTGGATGATCATTTAAAACACTTTATCCTCGAGATATTTCACATTCGATGGGAAATGTCCTGAATGACCATGTCCACAAAATCCAATTCAAGAAACAATAAAATTGGCGCGTAGGTAATATGTCACGTTTATGCCTAACGTGCTCGTTCCAAGACGGAAAAGTCCAAGTTCACTCCTTTAAGAGAAGTTTCAAGCAAAACTCAACAATGGTTTCATTGCTTTATCTTGAACGCTTCAATATCCTTGGGAGCAATGAGTCATAAAAATACCGCAATTATACGGTGTCGCACAAATTTGATCAGAATTGGTATAATAAGTATGGGTTACCAATGATCAACAATAAATGTTGTTTCTATCTGTTCAGTGGAGGAAAATTCTATGTTGTTATGACAATGATTTCTGCACAGTACAACCAGAAAAACAACAAGAAATATTTAAACCAGAAAAACAGGAATGACAAAAGTAATTAAGGTCTGAAACTTTAGGTACTGGAGGTCAACTTTAGCAACATGCATAGCAGAAACAAGCCCCTCTTAGTTTCAATAGACGGTCTTCGCCCCCTCTACTGTCTATGGTTTCATCAGGTCTGTTAATACGTAACAGTTCATAAACAATGACAGGAAATGATTCAAGATCAGTGGAGTTGGCCTATTTCTTACTGGCCTGCACATTTGCAGGATTTTACTTTTTCTTACCTCCTTTGCACATTTTTGACACTGATGTGTTCATTTGAACAAATTCACATCTCAACCCCTACATCTACCTGTACACCAAATACTGAGACGGTAGCTTTGGCGGTATGGGAGCCTTTGTGTGTGACGGACATACATCCGCACATACCTACAAATATACTGACATGCAAATCAGATGCAAATGAACTGATTCATCTTATTATACGATAACCTCACATTGGTATACCAAATGTGAGCTAAAAAATCAACTCTCGAGGAGTGGCTTTACAGAGATCACGCTAAGCTTTGTATTGACAATGTTTTGATAACACTGACGAAGCGCGTCGTGCCTTAAAACCTCTCGTAAATATTACAAGCTATATCATTGTTTGCTAAGAATTCACAATTTTGAACAGAAAATCTACATCTACATTCATATTTGCGAATTCGGTCTGTTGGGCATTTTATAAAATTCAAACGACTCTTTTCACATCTGTTCCACATTAGAGATCAGAGCTATTTATACTGGGATTGGTTCCTTGTTGTCATGTTACACACACTTTGTAGGTAAGCCAGATCACTGTAAATCAAATTCATCATTACATTGGGCCATCATAAATTAGCCGTCGAAATTCGTAGCAATGCAATTAACAGTCTCTACGAAAGAAGGAAATAGTAACTTCTCGAAGATATTAACATGTTTCACATTCGTACTTAAAACTAAAGAAGAAACGTTTGTAAGGTTTGACCCTAATTCAACTGACTTACGAAACCGTAACAATTCAGTGACTGCTCTATTGTTTTGCAGCAGTTTTCACTGATACATAGATATAATCACTGAAATAATTTACCAAAATATATTTTCCCTATCTCTTGTGCGACTTTCGGCATGTACACGTATTTTCACAGTGTCCGATTGTCTGCACTTGCAGTATGCGCACTCCAGTGTCTCAATGGATATTAGTTGCGTGCATCTGCTGAGGCAGGGCGTGCAACCCGGATTTTGATCTACTGGATGACGCACTCTTTCCCGCCATGTTCCTGTAACAATTGTACAACGTTTTCGTGTTTGTTTTTACTAGCCAACCGCAAAGGAGTATCATAAACCCTATCTTTGAGGTTAACATCAGCTCCCTTCTCCACGAGCAATTTCACCACGTCGTAGTGCCCTCTTTCGGCGGCATAGTGTAGCGGTGATTTCATGACATCATTCACTTGGTTTACGTCGGCTTTGTTCTTTATCAAAATCTTCACTACTTTGGTGCGCCCGCTATCTGCAGCAGCGTGCAGGGGAGACCATCCTTGAAAGTCCTTTGCGTTTACGGTTGAACCTTTTAGTAGCAACAGCTCGACTACAGACAGATGACCGTTCGCAGCGGCTCTGTGAAGGGGTCTGTCTGTAAGAGGCTCGTCGTATGCGGCGCCCTTGTTGATGAGAAACTCGCATGCTTCCGTGTGTCCCTCCGTTGCGGCAAAATGGAGTGGTGTTAGCTCCCAGTCATTCTGCACAACCAGTTGGTTGATGTGACTGGTTTTCTGGAGGATGGAGTGCAAAACCACAACATCACCATTTATAGCTGCACAGTGGAGTGGCGAGAGTCTACACGCTGGGTATTCTAGACCAACGTCGTTTTCAAGGAGAAGGTCCACTACCTCACCGTGTCCGAATGCGCACGCCGCATGCAATGGCGACAACCTCGTTCTGAATTCTTCATCCTCGTTCCCAACGATGTCCAATGTGGCACCATTAGTTATAAGATACTGCACCACTTCAGTGAAGCCGTTTGCTGAGGCAAACAGTACAGCCGTATCATTATCCTTCGTCTTGGCATTAACTTCGGCTTGATTCTCAACCAGATACGTCACCATCGCAAGATTTCCCTTCATGGCAGCAAAATGTAGAGGTGTTTCTTCCGCTTTGTTCTTAGCATCAACTTTTGCACCTTTGGCATGTAACATCTTCATGATTTCTAACTGCTCTTTCTCAGCAGCGACATGGAGGACACTGTCCCCAGTCTTCTCTATTGCCGATATGTCTGCGCCATGGCGCAGTAAAACCTCACAGATCTCGTTGTTTCCATTGACAATGGCCATGTGTAAAGGCATAGAGCCATGGATGTTGGGAACATTGACAAACGCTCCTCTCATGAGTAACCGTTCTACTATCTTTGCATGCCCCTTCCATGAAGCATAATGGAGTGGAGTTGACTTGTATCTGTTCAGGACATCCACTTTGGCACCAGCTTCCAGTATCTCGACTACAGCACTCAAGTGCCCCTTATTGGATGCATGGTGGAGAGCTGTTGCCTCGTCTATGTCAACGGCTTCAAGCAAGGATGGTTCTCTGCGGAACAACACGGTCATGAGATGTGGCTGTCCATATTCTGCAGCAAAGTGGAGAAGTGTGTGTTTCTTATCGGATACAACCTTGACGTCAGCACCTTTGTTTATCAGGAACTCCAAGATCGGTTGATGTCCATGCTGACATGCAAAGTGCAAGGGTACACAGTCATTCTCGTTTCGAGCGTTGGTGTTGGCCCCCTTACTGACGAGGAACTTCACAATCGGCAGATGGCCAGAGGAACAGGCAACGTGTAATGGCGTGTTCCCATCTGCCCCGGATATATTGACAGATCCGTGATTGTGAATCAGAAGTTCGATGAACTCTTTGTGTCCATTCTGTGCCGCATAGTGGACCGAAGTGTACACTTTGCCGTTGCCAAGGTCAGGGATGGCGCCCTCACCAAGGAGATATTTTCCAACAGCTAAACGCCCTCCATCGGCCGCATAGTGCAGAGGAGTGTTGCCATCCAATGAAGCTGTGTTGACTTCAACTCCTTTCTCGATGATCCGCTTCACAACATCCAAGTTTCCTCTGTGTGCTGCAAAATGTAGCGGGTTTTCACCTTTCTTGTTGGTGGCGTTCATATTGGCACCTTTCTCCAGTAAGAGGTCAAAGGTCTCAAGACTTCCGAAATCGGCAGCTCCATGGATGGCTGTGTCTCCATTATCATCTGTGGAGTCTATGTCTATATCAGGAAAGTTTTCCAAAAGATGTTTCACTATTTCCGTGTAGCCCCATCTTGAAGCCATCGACAGCAAACTAACCCCGCGCTTGGTTGTAATTTTCCAATCGGCTCCTTGCTCGATAAGGACCTTCACGGCCTCGAAGTTCCCAGCAGCACAGGCGACGTGGAGGGCGGTCTCACCAAGCTTTCCCTGCACGTTGACGTTGAAAGTTTCCTCGCACAGTCTCAGGAGTTCCTTGACGTTGCCTGATTTCGCTGCTTTATGTAGAGGCGTCTCTCCTTTATCGGCTTCCCCCGCTTCCTGCATTAGTTGGATAGCAGGAAACGATCTCACTTTCTTGGCAATTTCTATCGCTGTCAAGCCGTGGTAATCGCTTGATTCGTTATCAACCGTCATTGCACAGAGTTTTTTGAAGTCTGGAGTCCTGTGGAACAGCCCACCCATGACTCGAATCTGCCCATGGATAATTGAGTTGTGCAGTAGGGAGAAACCATTTTGGACAGCGAATGTGTTGACTGTTTTTGTTAACTCCAGTGCTGTTTTCCTATCGTCGTCGTCAAGGAGTTGAAACAGACGCTCCTCCGGCGTAAGGTTGTCGGTTATTGAATCTGTGGAGAAATGGGAAACAAATAAACAAAATAAGCATAAACAAGTAAACAACTGGAGATTTTCCGAGACGATGTGTTCCTTGTATCGATACATGAATGTGGAAATAGCCGACTCAACGACTGGATGTGACGTCATAGGAACACTGATGAGAATAGAACGTCTCTCAGGTGGTATTCTTGAGCTGTACAGCATCATTCCTGTATGCAGATTAATACATAAATATTGCACACATACATAAATCCATGTTATACGCTCTTCGTGTTTATTAGGCAATGGGCCGTTTGCCTTGCTACACATACTGATGTGCACTTTTGACAAAATGGCCTGACAAATACTATGCACAAATATTTACACATTGTACGGTGCAAAGTTATTTTATGAATCATACATGATTAACGGTATATTCAGTATTTTTCTGTCGACTAGACTGACACGGATAGTCATATTTCTCTTCAAAACAAAAATCAATTATTATTTAACAGTACGGTCATTCCGGGTCAACGAGGTCATCCGGGTCAAAATATCAGTTTTTAGTAAATACCGAATCTCTACATTTTCTACAATGTTGCACAGATTACACTGTGAACCGGGCATTTTGGCTGTCTGGAGTTACAGAGGTACATAGGAATCCTCGCAGTTGAACTGATGGAATTTTTGCCATGTTCAAATGTTCGCACTGTATCAATGGGGAACAGTGTTTGCAGAGTGACTGTGCCAATACCTTCAAAACATGTCAGCTAAACTCTTTGTATCACAATATAGAGTTCAGACAGTAAGACGACAAACTGCAATGACTCAGTCCAGATGTATCTTTCTCAAACTTTATACGGAATCAAAAATTGCTTAAAATAATTAGTTTTCAAAGTTTCAACAGACAGTTGCGTTTTAAACCAAAAATAAGTTCATTTTCAATTCTTGTCATTTGGATGCATTGTTTACTTACTCTTGCCTTTTAACATTATTTTGAAACGCTCACCTTTCATCATTATCAAATCGTATCGTTATTGTTGACGCAAGATCAATTTAAAGCTAGATTCTAGATATCGTTCCCTACTTCACTGTCAAAAGGTCGTAGTGTCAGAAGGTCGTACAAAAACCTTTACACCGAGCGATCAGATATAAAAGTTACTCAGTAATATAAACACCATTTCAAAGATTGCTGCTAAATAAAATACTAAATAACATAACATGCTGTCCTTAAAGTATACATATAGCGGCCATACACACACTTCAAGTTCAAATTTTGAAGCAAAATATTAATACAATTTTACAAGGATGGTCTTGCCACTACTGTGAAACTTAAATTGTCGAAATTTTGCAACAATGGCCAAACCGGTTTTGTTTTGGTTGAATCTCAAAGTCTTTCATAAACAAAGTATAGAAGAGTGAGAGATGAGGGTTCGCGGACAATTTGACCGAAAGGTTGCTGAGATTCGTGGTTCTAAAACGTCGCTGTTTATGTAGATACTGATGGATAGCTGGTAGGGTTATTTTACTGGAAATCTGTGCTGCAACTCTGGAACAGCGCTCCTTCAAATGATCGACCTATGACATTTGCTAGGTTATCGTTATGCGGTCGTTTCTGTCTGCTGTCATGATAACTGCTAAGTTAATATCAAATCCGGTGCAAACTCTAATGTGTAAACATTCGTGTTTGGGATTATGCATTTATTTGAAGCGTAATTTTTATCTGTCATTCAGTTTTATGATCAGACTTTGATGGCAAATAGTATCCGCTATGGCAACATCAAATTTTCATCAGTCACATCTTCTGATAGGAATTTCAAACTGATGATGTCAGGCCGTTCGCCTCATGACTGGAGGCGCCAATCAACAAACAATCAGACCGCGCGGCATATTCACCACTCAATCAACTTCTGCCTGTATTGATTGTGGATAAGGTCACCTCCGTGTGACCTTCTATCTACCGCGCTATTCAACTTATCGATTAGATATCAGAAGTGATGTTCCCAGCATGTAGCCGTGTCTGAATAGTCGACTGTGAAGATAATTATGTTAAACCGCTCCTGGGAGCACCTGTAAGTTGAACTCCTATCATGTCACTTTAAAGGTTTTCTGGATGTAACTTGTGATGGTTTTTTCCACTATTTTGTTTTATATGTCAAGGGGATATTCTTAGTCTAGTACCCCAAGCATGTCAAAACTCTTTAGCTTATCAGCATAGCGTCTATACATATGTAAAATGCACTGCTATTGTCTACACTTGAATTTTAGTCCGGACCAGACTTCACCTGTCAACAATAACAATGCAGTTTGCACATGTGCAGGCTGAGTTGACAAATTGAATACTGTGTATCTCAACATGCTGTGGGGTGTAGAATGGGAAACTGTAGTTGACATTGAAAAGACGCTATGAAAAAATGTTATCAAAAGATACAGCTATTGGCTATTTAAATTAATAAAAAGAGAAACACATGGAAACAAGTTTACATCACAGTTTCATTATTTTTTACGACGACGCTCACATAAGCTGTTATTTCCAAGAAAACATTACGAGGCCTCGGTCCGACACATGAGACCCCCCCATAACGATGGGGAAACGGCTGGTTAAGAAGAGACAGTGTTGCCTTGCTAAGTTTACGTAAATGTGTCACTTAATTGAAATTAGATCATAAGAAATAGCTCGGTCTTGTTACGCTTGTCCGTTTGCTACTGTGTCAGCTCTTTTCTCTACCAATCACAGCGCCACGTTACAGACTCTACACCAGGAAAGAACTGTGAAAAATACTGACGTCGTCCGAGTCTACCTGTGATTTTAGTAAGCTTGACAGTTTTATTGTTTAGGTATGACGTCATATTGCGCGTCTTTAAACCATCCAAACCGCGCTCACAATTGAAGGAATAATTTTTGTACAATATGAAAATTACTGTCTTTCATCAAAACACAGTATGCAGTAACTGTTACAATCTTAATCAATCTGAGATCTCAAAGGGCATACCACGGTTATGCCTATTTTTAGATG
>LD344110.1:209732-222193 GCA_001465055.1 Ptychodera flava | reverse complement strand
TTATCATAATACAATTGTGTTAAAATGAGATCTTTTTGAAACTAAACATTAATAAGGGGCTCGACTTAATTATATTTGCTGTCAATGTGACAAGTAAATGAGTAAATAAGACATGTGGGATCAGAAAAACACCTGTGACTTGCCCTAAAATAAACACACACACTCACATAATTATGTACCACTATACACACAAATTATATATATATATATATATATATATATATATATATATATATATATATATATAAACTGCCACGGTTATCTGTCAATGTACCTGACACAAATACACAAATAACGAGACAGTTGAAATGTTTGTGAATACTCAAAGCTGGAACGATGCACCATTGTTGACTTACTGACTATGGCCCCTCTGGATTTCAAAGCTAGTTTCCCCATCTTCACCCATCATATTGTATCACACGATTATTCCCTTTTTGTACACTTTGCACATGCGCATAGTTGTCATAGAGCTGGACACATCGAAACGTTGCCTACAACAAACTAATGGAATTAAAATTAAGGCCAGCTTAAAGACGCCCTTCTCAATCCCTGGTTCCTCATTAGCGAATGTGTCAACAGCCCATTAACACTTTGTCATTCTTTTGTTTTCCATTGAATATTTTATCAAGGAAATAATATTTATATTAGATAAATCTGATAATTGAGTGGGGCTTTTAAATGTAAATATATATATATGTGTGTGTGTATATATATATATAATATATATATATATATATATATATATATATATATATATATATCTTCGTAATTATTTCAAATTAAAGTTCAGAACTAACATTAAAATTTCATCCTATCGTCACTCCTTATTCAAATTTAGTTGAAGACGATCATTTTCTAGCCAAAATTACTGTCATTCGGTGAATGCGTTCTGCTAAAACACGGAAAATACAAACTCCTCTGAGATGTTGGGCGGCATTGATATGGCCCTACGAAGATTTATTATGGTTTCGAAAGGTCGCTCAACAATAACAGCAATTTTGGAGGGAGCGGAGAGTTTAAAGCGTCCACATGTCAAGTTTTCTTTGTATCATGCGATCAACATGACAATGCGTCATGTTGACATAGGTTTATAGGTCAACGTTCCATGAAAGGGAACGCGTATCTCACTGAAGGCTTTATTACGCAACACCAAATAGCGAGTTATACCCAGAGCATGGCTTTTCAACTCTTTATACGCATGTACAACAGTTTTGGGTTTCATTTCGTCTGTTTGTTAATTCTGAAATCCCTCATTTCCGATCTTCTCTAATTCAATTAAAAAATATCAGCGTACAACAACGACGAAACAATGTCTTGCCAACTGCGAAGCTTAAAAGCGGGCCTTTGGCGTTTCAAATACACTTTTAGACTTTGTCAAGTCGGCCATGACAAATATGTAAAAAATGAAACCTTGAGTTGTAAATTTTAACCGAAGAAGTTACCGCATTGTGCGTTCAGGCTTTGGTCAATTTAATTTGACCTGTTGTTATGTTACTGGTAGTTGCAAATGAGTTTTATTTCCAAAAACCTATCTGTTCCGACAATCACGTTCGGTTTAAAAAAAGGCGTGGTCTTAGTTGGCGATTCAATCTTCGGCTAGTTCCATGACAAATTGTCTTGTACTGCTTTCCAGTGAAACACAGTGAAACATCGAACGATTCAGGATATGTTATTTTCAAAGGTGCCAGTCATAGCATTAATCGTCTGCTGCGACACGAAATAGCCGTGTTGTCAGGCTGGTTACAACTGAGGTTAAAGAGACATTGTTGAAACAGTCACCCCATCATGGCCGTCCATTGAGACATACCAGTGAAACCATAGTGGGGCGATAGTAGGCCTACACAGACAAGCACATAACCGCGCCAAACTGCTTTTATCGTCTCCATTTTGGCGAACATCATCCTACGAGTAGAGATTTAATTTGTGTGTTTAAAATGCATTGATAAGTATGAATAAACTGGTTATGGTACTTAGCGACTGCTTACTGTAACTCAAATAGTGTCTGTTTTGCAAAGAGAAGACAATAATTTCTCTTTTATTGTCGCAGAGCAGTGTAATACGGGTCACGCGTACGGTCGCAGGTGCATTCAAATATGCGTCGGACAGTTCACACCATAGTTGTTATTTTTTTCTGGTTGTGTTTGGCGTCCCGGTTTATAGGTTGGGGAGGGGGGGGGGGGGTTACGCTGGACTATGCGATTTTGTACAAAAGCATGGTCAATAGAACATTAATTGAAAGCTCCCCTTCCAATTTACACAAAGCAATAGAATGAAAGAAAAAAATAATCGTTTGGCATATCATCACTGGAAAAGTCATTTTAAGTTTTGAGACTCTGGGAAGGAACTGGAAATAGCTAGGTGAGATGTTTAATAGAATTTTACCTAGAGAGAGTATATCTATGATATTATCTATTAATACTTATTGGTATATGGGTCCATTGTTATCGGCACGCTGCTTTCACATTCATAATGGAATAGGTAAGAAGTTTGTGTCTTTGTTAAATGCTGAATGGAGCTGACAATGATAGATATTGTTCACGGAACATCGCGCTTTCTGGCGCTGAACAGATAACACGTGGTGCATAACCGAGTCATCGGGGTTTTGTCTGGGTTTCAGAACAAACATTTCAACCCACATACAGGTTCAACTTGAATGTGGGTCGGACGCCAACCCGATCACTTGACGAACAGTTGATACTGTCGTCATCAAAATACGATAGATCACCGAAAGAAAATCATAAACAAATCAGTACAGTGTGGTAGACGTTTTCTCGAGGTCAGTTGTCTGTCATTTAATTAGATTTTATTCTCAGTGATCACTCGTGCTCGTCGTTTCTTTGAAGGATATACAGTCCCTCTATTGGATAGAGGGACTGTGCAGGATATTTGCATGTCATGTTGTAAAATGGCGGCCGTCCTGTAAATCATGCCTGACAATGTGTCCTTGCTACGCGCCCAAAATACTTCACAAAGCGCCACAAATGAAAATTAAGTGACCCAGCTTTTCAAGACTGAAGAAGCTACATGTACACTGTTATAGACAAAAGTGTAGGCGGTTTTAATCGAGAGGACTGTCCGACTCACATGGGAAACATTTTCGTTTAGCCAACATGGCAGAAGTGAGCCACAATATGTGTTTCAACCGGCACGGCATACACTACTTAGGCGTACTGAACCGAGGTTAATATTTACTAGTACGTTACTGAGTGTTTGCCGATCGCGACTGTATCCTCAACGAACAATTTCTCGGGTCCAATTTCTCACATCGAGTCATTCTAAACTTCCAAAGACACGGCTGTACAATGTGAAAGGTACGTGTGCGTACTCGTTTCAGACTTCAAAACGCTAAATAATTTCACTATGTTGACCCATTTTATACTCTAGTTGGATACCATGCTTGTTTTTAAAGCACAGACTCATGACGATAGCACAAAACCACCTGTCATGGTGTTTATCAATGCCAGCTATGCTATTAAACATCCGTGACGTCGCCCAATCCGCGTATCACCTACACGGACGCTTAAAACGCACCTACACGGCTTGACCGTTGTAATGATTTTACAACATAACACAGCATAGGCTTCCCCAAAAAATCCTACACAACGATGATTACAACCTTACCTGGCACAGTCATGGCGTATTCTCTGTCTCTTGAGCTAAAATGCCGACCAAAGCCGTCACTGAGACGCCTATACTTCCCTCTCGATCTATGTCAGCGGTACTGTGACCTCCCTAACCCTTAACACGTGATATCTTATGTTTATTTATCGGCGTGCAGTTCGAAGTGCATGCTACTACTGCGCATGCGCGGACAGCGCTCGGAGACCCAGTGAATCGTACAGGTGGTTGGTGAGACAATCAAATTTGTAGAGATTATAGTCTAGTCGTATAGGCATGGACGTTGAAATTGAATCTATTGACAGTCCATTTCATTGACAATTTTATTTGTACTAATACCATACGATTATGATAAAATACATAATTATCGCGTTTTAACTCTGTTTGTTTGTGTGTTTTTTTCAAGTTGGAGTTTTCTAGTATTTCACTAGGCCCTAAGCTTGCGGGCTTTGATTCAAATTTGTCAAGAAATTTAACGATAATAAATAAACTCGCTGAAAAACAGTGGTACACCATTCTATTGATATAGATGCATTCCAGACGATTGAATTTACCGACGATCTTCATGTGGACTATATATTCACGTTCACAATCATGGTCCTCAGCAAGTCTCGTTTGGACTGTGAGAATAGCGTTGAATACAACGTTGATAAAAATGAGAACAGACGACATTTTGTGCTCCAAGCATGAAGAGGTTAATGAAATTCAAAAATTGATGAAAATGTTTGCTACAAAACTTACTGCAGAACATTTCTTGTCATTTTAATAATTTGTCTTGTTCGGCAAGTAAACATGAACATTATCATTCATTTACATCACTCGTCAGGTTTGTCACTTTTACTTAATACATTTTCAATAAACTTTTCAAGGGGTGATACTCAATTGTAAAATGATTTGTCACGGTATAATCAAGTTCATTACTAATTCTACATCTTCCGTGCGTTGCACCACCCTGTCCACGATGACGTCATAGCCCATCCAGTTGTACATGACTCATCCGCGTTGTCCGTCCCTGTCACTGTCACTGTTATGACGTCAATTTATTTTTTCGGAGCGGAAGGGGTTTTAGATTCGCGTTTAGCAAGCTGACCGCCAAAGTAGCTACCTCAATTCTCAGCAAAAAACTTTGCCCTTACAGGTCATTCTCAGTAGATCATGATTTTATATTTTTCGGACATACCGCTACAAGTCAGCGAGTTCTCGATACTGTATCTAGCAAGTCACGGTTAAAATAAGTTCCAAGAGTTTTCATGGCAGTATATTTTAACCAGTTGACAACGAGGAAAGATTTGCACACGATACTCAAGACTGAAATGACAAATTCTACACAATGACGATCAGTGTGTGTGTAAATACATTTTATTTAATTCATTTTACATATTTCAATACATAATTTATGAGAATTCAACTTGGCCTCATTGTCTTAATGCTCAGATCCTTCATATTACATTTTTCGTGTTTTCTTTGCTGTCTCACGTTCGCTTTTTGTTAAATTCAAATTGCACTAAAATTGCACTGCATTTCTTGATACCATGTATATATATATATATATATATATATATATATGTATATATATAAACAGATTACTTCAAGTACAAAATAATGAAATCTATTACTTAAGTTTCATGCATCTTGCAATCCTATCTATCTGAGGATTGCAGGATGCCTGAAACGTAATTGTATTACCATGCCCCGTCCATTGCGTGACTGACCACAGATACAAAGTAGTGGTTTGTTTTCATACCCGTGAATATGAATAATATCGTAAACACAGTTACTTTACAGCTAAAACGAAAATTGTGATTTGTACAAAAATCATAATCAATCACAAAATAAAATGGAGCATTTGTGGGCCAAGTTTAGACGCTTTTTTTCATAAAAATCTCTGGATTTGCAAATTTTTTGAAGCGCGTGCACTACTCACTGACAGGTTCTGGGGCCCCATTGTCGTTCGAACGGGAAATTTTCGTAAATTTTGACGGTTTTTCGGGGTTCGTTAATAATATAATTGAAATAACAGACTCCGCGCTGACAATTAATGTTTATTTATGGGCGCGGGCTCAAGGAATGCCAAATTAACGGGCTCGACAAGCCTCGCCCGTTAATTTCCCACGAGGATACCTGTATACTTCGATATATATATATATATATATATATATATATATATATATATATATATATATATATATATATATATATGAATGAAAGCATTATTTTTAATGGAATTTAATTTATTTTCGCTGAAACATAAAAACTGCTAAATTGAATTCCAGTGAACAATTTAAATAGCAATGGAATCTATTGTTTCACTGGCAAATACAGTGATGGTGAAATTAAATCTCTGTGAAAATTAATGATTTTACAGTATATATGTTTATATGTGTGTGTCTATTTATTTTTACTAGCTGAGGCTTTCACTATTGCAAGCTTTCCCGTCATGGAATGTTTGAAGTGTTCGTAATATGAAAAGTGAATACAACAACAGATAATGTAAACGCTAAATATAAAGAGTTTAATGTGAATGTTTTCGCTTAGAGGACTGACTTTTTGTTTGTCTATCGATCATCACATCATAATCAGTGCACAAAATTGAAAAACTCTACGATTGCTGACAACTCCGAGTCTCTGATCAACAAAATGCCGACGTAAAATCTTGGAAGACAAATCTAATCATTACTGGCCCTAAAGAGGCACTTCAACCTTCTTTGAAAAAAAAATCTAGGGCACTGTTTTGTTCTGTGAAGGTTTTGGCCTTATGCAGTTATCCAAAGTACATCATCGTTTACTGCGGTCAAGTAACTATTGCATGACCTCTATGTGACCTTCACAGTTTTTTCGCTTGTATCAATTTTGCCAGTTGGATTGAACACTTTGCACCAGTCAGCAAAGTACTGATAACTTCTTTCCTGATTACAGTACACCAACTACAACAGCAAATGTTGAATACCGCACACCATCACATGTATTACGAAGATGAAAGGTCACAAAGAGGTCAGGAAAATGGCCCACAAGGCTATTTTATAAACGAAAGAATTGATGAAAAGATCACCACGTCATACTGTAATACCAGTACCACTAATTGCAATTTGACTGTAAGCTTATTTGCAAACATTGAATCGTACCAAGAAAAATACACTGTCGTTTCATTAGGCATTGTTCATGGAATGTTTACTTTTCAATCTATTTATAGTAGTTAAATATGTGTTTTTTGTATCACGTGACGTCTTTGTTCTTCTACAATTAGATCAATGAACAATAAAACGATTTTACCTGGGTATATAAGTTTTGGACACATATAAGTCAATTAGTGTTAATAAATCAATTCGTGTGTTTACGTTATAAACTTAAAAAAGTAACATTTTTATCTTCTTTTGCGACAGAAATATCGAAAATATGGAATGTGTCGAAGTCTCATACAATTGTGAGTAGCTTATTAATAAGTACTATGACAAAACTATAGCAGACGTTGAACCCTGTCGGACTCTATATTTGTGGATATCGTCAACTTAAATTGTGAATATGTTGGATTTTTTACATGTTTTCTTTGATTTCGTTTAATAGCTAGCACGAATGCCTTGTTTTTGCAACGAATCAGAAGCGATTCCTATTTTTTCAGAAACTGCATAAACATTGTTTAAACATTGTTTTTTATATTTTAGAGAATCCTCGGCTGAACATCTACATGTACGAATTCAAGAAATCGTGTCTTGACTCGGAGTTACGTGTGTTCTCAGTGCCAATTATGATAACAAACGATGATCGCATTGTGAGAATACTGACTCTCAAATTATTTTGTTTTGTTTTCAAGGTTTGAGACTATATTTGTCGTGGCTATGTAGATCAATAGATGGATCACCATTGTAGAGAATGTGTAAATTTCGTGCATGCATAATAACAATCATTATTACTTCGCTAAACAAGTCAAACAATATATGGCGTTGATGAAGTGATCAATGAATTGGTAAAATTATAAAAAAGTAACATGACTTATCGAAGTAGCCTTCTCAATGTTCTAACCGATATATTTAAGGAACTAAATTCTCAGAATGCTCTTAATGGGAGAAATCATGGCTTGATATTAAAGCCAATTCGTGATATTCAAGGCTGACCAAGTCTTTCAGCTCAGTACTGGTGAAAACCCCCAAATAGATTTATAATTTGGCCAATATCTATCACCACGTATATGACGACAACCAAAAAGAGATAAATCCGACTCGGTTTGTAAAATGACGTCACAAAATGTTCGTGAACTTGAAAGGCTCACCAAGTCGAAGAACATAACCGACGTTAAGGTAGGGCGGAGTCATCAGCGTCGTGCGACGGGAATGTTGACTATAAACATATGTTTGTTAAACTTTAAACGTGGTTAAATAAACAACAGATTCTCGATAATAATGTGTACTGATGTGATGGCCGTCCATTATGTCGAATTTGTCATGAACTTTTACCGATTTTTCATAAAGCTGTACTCGGTTGTACAATTTTTGGGAAACCCCTCAGACCACAGACTATATATGAGGTCAGTGAATAATGTAATACTTGACCAGATGTCCCTGAAGATGTTCTCCAATTTCTGCTGCTGGAACTCGACGGACGACTAACTTCCTATTTCACGATGATATATCATCAGGCGATAGCGTTACTCGTGATTATTATTCGATCGTTGCTCCCTTGAGAAGTAAAGTTTAACTAATTACACCATGAGGGCTGCCACAGTTCTTGCTGCTGTCTTGCTGGCAAAGTTGGAGAGCGATAAATTTTAGTGGATGTCGAAGACGTCGAAACCAATTCCCTTTATACGACACCTTTTCTATAGATATTCAATGAAATGTACTTTACTCTCCTGGTAATAAAGCAGTTATCGATTCTTGAGCGCTTTTTTTCGATAGCACTGTTTGCTTCGAATACTAATCTGCTGGGATCTGAAAAAGTTATGAAGCAGATTTTCATCTTCTGGCGCAAATGGTTTACTGTACAACAGCAACAAAGTTAGCTTTTAAAATTTTTCGAAATTTGTACTTTGTCAAGAAAATAGAGTAATCGTACTATATATACTAAGAATATACTTGATTCTTGATGCGAAGACCTATATCGTCTTACACACATTGCTTCGACATTCGGAACCATTCCCCTACTATTACCATGGCAACATCTGCTCTCATTCGCTGTTGAAACACTATCGATTCTGAATTCACGATTTCATTGGATGACGCAGGCTAGGTCTTTGGCGCCTCTTTCTTCTAGCAAGTCAACTACGTCATCGTGTCGTTTATTCTCGGCCACGTCTCTTGCTGTCAATAAATACCTGTCTCTCTGGTTTATCTCACTACCCTCATCCAAGAGTAGCCTGACAACTTCAGTGTGCCCTCTAGCGGCGGCAAAATGTAGAGGCCCTCGTTTTTGTTTGGTGAGTCTGTTAACGTCGGCTCCGTTTTCAAGCAGCACTCTGACGGTCTCTATGCTGCCCTTGTCAGCTGCTAAATGAAGCGGCGAGCGTCCTTGCGTATCAGTGATATCAACCAAAGACCAATTACCGGAAAACAACTCTTGCAATCCGAGGGGTCCCGCGATTGATTGACGGGGCATTCCCATTCTGCCAGGCGTACTTTGTGTATCATTCAAATGTATGGATCCAATGCTGCCTCGAGACGAACATCGTCGTTTTCCAATGTTGAACAGACTGATTTGTTCTGCCGTGGCGACGGAATCGGGCAACTGTTGGCTAAGTGAGCCCCTAGAACCACGCTGTCGACTGCCTAGAGCCTGAAACTGTCGCCTGATTATTTGATCTTCTTCAGCGGTGATGATTTCGCTGAAATTGACGTCATCATTTTGGAATGAATTCCTTGAACTTCGACGTCGTGAGTTGTAAAGTTGAAATTGTTGTCTGATTAATTCGTCTTCTTCCGCAGTGATCTCGTCGCCTCCCGTGTTGCTACCTCTTCTAAAACGATAATGCGAGATTTCGAATTCTTCCTGTGGCCAACTTCTCTCCAGCATTTTGTCGACTGTTCCATTGGTGGCGCTATCTCGTCTGGAGCTGCGTCTCCGTTGATAGGCGTTCTGAAATTGCTGTCTGATAAGTTCGTCTTCTTCATGACCGATGGAGTCTTCATCAGACACGTTACTGCTGTTCGGTTCAACATCATTGGAGTTCTGATCCCGCCTGGTAATGATTCCCATTGGCAATTCACCAGGTGTACTGCCTCGTCTCTTCTCAGAGTTGTCGTTTTGCTGCCTGGCACATTGACCAATGATTTCGTCTGTGGACCCAAGCAACACCGTAATCATCTCCGCGTCCACATTCATCGCGGCGCAGTGAAGAGGTGTCAAACTACAACCGTCGTATTCCATGGGGGCGCTGTTCGCCAACAACACCCTCACCACTTCTATATGACCGTAGACAACAGCAGCGTGGAGGGCAGACAACTTAACACCGTACGGTTTCTCTTCTTCATTTCTCAGAATTTCAAAATTCGCCCCGCATCTGATGAGGTACTCGACGACGAATGGATGTCCATTGCCAGCTGCCAAAATCAGAGCTGTGTCGCCGACTTTTGTCCGGGTGTCAACCAGGGCGCCGAACTCTATGAAGAACTTCACAGTGGAAAGATGGCCTCGCATCGCAGCTTTGTGCAGTGGACGCTCGCCAAGCTTATTTTTAGCATTTACATTCACGCCATTTTCCACCAACGTTTCCACAATCGGAAGGTTGCCATTTTCAGCAGCTTCGTGCAGGGCTGTATCGCCGCTCTTCTCGGCGGCATTTACGTCAGCGCCATACCTCATCAACAGGTGGCAGATTTTCAAGTTCCCCTTGACTGCAGCAAGGTGCAAGGGAGTCGTCTTCTGAATGTTCTTCGCATTGACTTTAGCACCCTCACGCACTAGATAAGTGGTCATCTCATGGCGCCCTCCATGGACGGCGTAGTGCAAAGGAGTGTTACGTTCGAGAGTTCTCTCATTTAAAAAATCCTCGTCATCCGGACGTTGGAGCATTTTGTGGAGAATCTCTAGGTTTCCACGATAGGCGGCGATATGCATCGGAGTTTCCCCGATTCTGTTGGCCACATGATTGGCCCCCTTCTCCAGCAGCAGATCGTAAATTTGCATGGCGCCATAGTCAGCCGCTCCGTGCAGAGCAGTCTCGTAAGTCTCATCTCGACAGTTGACGTCGAGGTCTGGGCAGTTATCCAACAAATATTTCAAAATAGTGTAATGACCCCAATAGGCTGCTGTGAAGACAACGCTAACGCTCCTCTTAGTTGGAATGGTGTAATCCGCTCCCTCGTCCAGTAGAACTTTCACCGCCTCCAGATGACCAGCACCGCACGCGACATGTAATGGAGTTTCACCAAATTTCCCGCGTTTATTGATATCGTGTCCTGATTTGCATAATTGTCTGATTTCAGTCACGTCACCAATTTTTGCCGCTTTGTGTAAATCATTCTGATACTTTTCGACTGTTACCGCCTCTTCGATTGATCTTACAACTTTTGGAAAATTCATCTTACGAGCTATTTCCAAAGCTGTCATGTCGTTGAACTTACTGACCTCGTTCTGAACTCTGAGAGCATTGAACTCGGCGAAGTCGACCATCTTTTTAAAGATGGCGCCGACAATCTTAGATTGACTGTGGATGGCTGCCTGGTGTAGAAGCGTGAAGCCATTTCTTGTCGTTCTCAAGTCAGCTCGTTTCACAAGTTCTAATGCTTTGAAGTGACCGCCAGTTTCTATAGCATCAAATAATCTGTCTTCTGTTGTTTGGCGATTGCAGCCATTGGTTCCTGAAAGATACAAGTAACATTGAAACACCATAAACTATTCATTTGCTTGAGTCACACTCTGTCTGTTAACGTCTCATGAGCACTACTTTTCTCTGACGTCATTGCTTGACTAATGCAGGTTTTGGTCGTAATATCACCACAACGTCACCTTGGTGGTTTTGCTTTTTTATTTTTATTTACCAATCATCCACACGGGCGTAATAGTAAGCTAACAGGATATGAGGTACCGTTTGACCTTTAAATGGTCAAGGACCTAACTCCATGATCGAGTCTCGAACGCACCTTCCTCCGACAACAATAACTAGGCAAACTATGCTGTGTAAATGTGTAACGAACTTTCAGTATGACCTGAGTCAAATTCAGCGTTTAATGTTTGCTTTAATGGTGATTTATATGTGATGTAAACTAAACAGAACCATAACTATACAATATCGTCTTTGATTAGATTTATGAAGTATGTTTGCAATCTGTCAGGACAGGACAGTTTGACTGAAATGCATTTACTACGTTTAACTTCATTTTGATCTTGGGGATTACGTGATTACAGATTAAAATATAAACATGTTTTCGCTTTTGTTTTATTTACTTCCGTACCATTATTATGTTCATTGGGGGTTCTTTTTCTGTGTGTGACTCTATAGTCGGTGGGACCGAATTGTGATGACAACAGTTCTATTGATGAGCAAGATGTGATGTGACATGGTATGGCACCGTGGACACAATACATTTCCTAAAGTTTTGTCAACTAGTCTATTGACCGTCCTCCTCTTCTTCCTTTCTCGATAACATCGTTGCCTAGTGGCGCCCGTAGTGCCAAGTAGAGTGTCGGTATTCAGTTAGAAAATGAGGAAGGATAGGTCGTGATTGTCATGGATTGTTACGCCGATGTATTTATTGAGTATTTCCCGCTTGATCGCTGATCGCTACACTTCCTCTTTCGGTAGTGGCTCTTACTATATGGCTATAGGCTAAAGGCTAATGTCAAGGCTGTACGTTTGATGGTATGATGCAATGCAAGGCGTTAGATGCAGGCTTGGTTTTGTAGGTGGACATACG
>LD344110.1:183439-195783 GCA_001465055.1 Ptychodera flava | reverse complement strand
AACTAAACTTCTGCTTGCTTTACTTTGCGGTTCTGTTCCGTCTACCCAATGCAATTATTGCATTTTCTGACGAGTTAGTTTGAGAAAGAAAGAGTTTGTTCACAAAGTAACGAATATATATTTCATTGCTTTTAAATGTAATTGATGTCTACGTCGATAGCTCAATTTTTGTTTGATTGTAATTTCATTATGTTAGCATTTGTAACTTTCTGGTCTTATGTCTGCATTTTATAATCATCGACTCAATTATCCTGATTTCACGACAGATAAAAGTGGAATATCTAAATCTGTTTATCAGCCTGTCGTCTTAGCTGCTCTCTCCTATCTTTGTTGTATGAACGTATGTATGTGTATGTATGTATGTATGTATGTATGTATGTATGTATGTATGTATGTATGTATGTATGTATGTATGTATGTCCATTAGAACTATGTTTCTGTCTCTATGACAGCTCATATCGACAACAACAATATTAATCTCTCTCTCTCTCTCTCTCTCTCTCTCTCTCTCTCTCTCTCTCTCTCTCTGATACACTGTGGTGCGTGTCACTGGTGTCCAACCAGAGATATCAACACTCACAGAAGGTCAAACGACTATTGGGCAACAGCACAGCAATTTTATTTCAAACAGTACAAAATACAAATTCGCAATGCTTTTTCAAAAATAAACAATATATGTTTCTTTCTCTCAGTTACATCTGTCGATGTTATCCGATCATTTTTATCGAACTTGAGAAAAGTTTTAAATCTACAATTAATGTCATGCACACAGAGATTGAGATATATCATTAATTATAATACTTGATCGTTCCCAGCACCTGAATCTTTGCAGACGAGTGGGTACTGTGATCGTAATAAATTGTAAAACTTTGTGAAGAATTTGCCATTCACTCAGCCCCGACTTTAGATCATATTCGAAGTTTAAATTTTAAAAAATGATAAACGGTTGTAAAGATTTTCAATCTAGTAAAATCTGTACTTTTCCCATTCCTCGGATAAATTAAGCTGAAAATTACATAAAATCAACACTGAATTCCATATAAATTACCTTGTATATAAGTCGACATAAATTATTCAAAAAGCAATAATTTAAATTACTGGTATATATATTAGATAAAAGATTTAATTCAACTGCCTCGCGATGTACTTTTCTCTGGATCAACATTTTGTGTGTTTCTCCCTATGTCTTCTTTGGTTACCTGTTTTTCCACTTGATTAATACTAAAAATCGCTCTTTCCATAAATTTTAAGCTTTTGTGATAACTTAAAATCTAAAAATGGCAAGTTTGTGCATTGGAAAGCACATAATAACAAATATGAAAATTAATGGATAAGGTTTTATCGATCTGTTAATTATTTAAGTCTCTAGTCCTGGTAATATTATTTTATGTTAATGATAAATATAGATATGTCGGATTGATGTTGCTAAGTTTTAGAGAAAGACGTGTATGGCGTTCGGGTCAAAAGGTGAAATTGCACACTTTTTTGACAGACGGCAGACAGGAGGATTAAAAGACACATTATAGACATAAACTGTGGAAACAGCCAATGGTATGATTTCAAATTAATCGATGGTAACCTCAACAATTGTAACAGACTTAGCAATATTGTAGCTGTTCAGTTAGACAAATACCTTTAGTTCATATCCGACGTGTTTATCCACAACTCTTGACTCATACTGTGACAGCCATGATGTTTGCTGATAGATAAAACCGACACAGATTAATTATCGCTTCACAGAATATCCAGTAGTAGACATTTTGCTTGAAGTTCAGACAAGAAGTCAAACAACCATGTTTTGTAAATCAGTTTTCAACTTATGAAGCTCAAACTATAACGACACAGTGTTTCTCTTGAAAATCGTTACTGAAGGGTATACCTAAATGAGAACAGCTGCATTTTCAGCCTCCGATTCGCTTTGGTATTTAGAAGTGAGGGCGTTGATGGTAGCATTTTCGGTCTGTTTCTTCGCCTGATCAGCGGACGGCATAACGTTAACATCGGGTGCATGCTCAAGTTTACGCTGACTGTCTGAAACACCTGGCGTGTTCAGTTTGTTAGAGATTTGATTTTCCCCTTTCTCGGTGGGTTTTGTGACGTCACTCTGATTCGCCATGTCAGTGTTGCTGTTATTACTGTCAGCATTTTCTCTGTCTCTGATTTGAACGGAGGCATCGTCATGACGATCAGAGTCGGCGTTCTTGTTGATTTGTACCATTTCTACCTGGTCACCCACTGTATTTGTTTTTGCGTCCATATTGTGAGATGGGTGATCGACTCCCTCGCTTCGGTAACCTCGTATTTCTGTGTTACTTTCTTTCGACGTCGTTCCATCGTTAGCTTCGTTCTGCAAAGCTGTCTTTTCGCTCTCGCTCGGGCTTGGTGTACCGGGCAACCTGAGTGGGTCACTTTTGTCCGGCATCACTGATGAAGAACTTGCATCTACCGACAGACTTTGCTTTCCCTTATCAACAGCAGTTGTTTCATCAATTACACCCGTAGTAGACCCCATCCCGGATGCATATGAAGGGCCAGCAGCTTTCTTTATTTCTTCAATTTCATCATCCATTGTGGTGTTTGGATTTTCGTACGAGTTCGAGGGCTTGACCTCAAGGCGATGAGTGAGAGCGTCCTCTGGTGACGACCCTCTGGTGGGCTGGCACGGACCAATCAGCGTCAAGAAAACCGGGAGAAAAAGGAGGCCGTGAACAGCGCCGATTAATATCACCAAGAACATGGTTTTGAAGAATGTTCGAAATATGTATGATTCAGAACCAGCAAGTGCTGCCACGCCGAGAATTGTAGAGAGAGCGCCCTCTATTATAGGCCATCCTAAAATATGTAACGCTTCTATCGCTCGTTCGTTCCGTTTATTGAACGGGGCGATAACAAAAGCATATGTGATATGTGCTGAGAAATCGACACTAAAACCGATACATATGATTATATTTATCATAGATATGGAATCTAATCTAACATCCCATAATGTCATAAAACCAACAACACCGGTCGAAATCGTAGCGATTGCAAAAGTCACGTATATTGAACAGACTGGGTGAGGAATTAATATCAGAGAGACTACAAACATGGCGGCTGCAGCTATTCCAATATTCTGTATTGTGTTCGGTAACACAGCGAGGTACTGTTCGTAGAATATGAACGCTGGATGATAGGCGAACATCTTGATGTCAGATTTCTCGACAATGCGACGAGCGTCCACCATCATTGCTCGTTCACGATTTGCTGTATTTGTGTCCTTTGAAAAGACGTAGAATCGCGATGACAAAATACTGGTGTTGTCTTCGTTGAAGTTGATGTCAATTTTGTACGGGTGGGCCTGCATCAAAAACCGTTCTCTTAGATACTCTACGAATGACGCATTACTATCGTATGTCAGCCCTAAGATCTTTAGGTAGTCCAGGAAATCTCGCAACCAAGACTGCGTCACGTCGCTGTTGTTATGGAAGTAGTCGCTTTCTTCCAGTTCTCTTGTGACGTTCTCAATCGCTTCTTGTATCTTTGTATCGGAGTAATCAACTTCTTCGTCGATCACTATGGCAACGACTGGCCCGTAGACCTTAAAGTACTCATCTTCCAAGTTGTAGAATGTGACTGCGTACGAGTCATCGTTTGCCAGATTTTTCAGTCGAATTCCTTCCTGCAGCTGCGTGCAACCCCAGATGGCAACGCCTAAATAGATGAAAAATGTTACTACTGTAAGTATTTTGACTGGCATCTTCACTATGAACGGCCCGTAGTGTTTATAAAGGATCCGAGTGACAAAGTGTTCGTTGTCCTCGTCATTCGGCGGCGTCTTCTCCGATGAGCCCCCGGCGCAGAATATCTTGTACCCGGTCGATGGAGCCTCTTTCTTGGGTAGCACCTTCATGCAGGTCATGCAGTGGCGGTTGGCCTCCTCCCGCCTACCGAACAGCGTCATGCACGCACCGAAGAACGTGATCTGGTAGGCGTAGTCGAACAACACCGCTATGCCTGTGTAGATGCAGAATATTCTCACTGACGGGAAATACGTGATGGCGCCGATGAAGAATGCCAGGAGGTCGGTAATACTGGTGATGGTGATCGACATAGCAGCCTCTTTGTACGCATGCCCCATACGTTCTGGAACAGACATCGTGGGTGACGTTTGTCGCCAGGCAGCAATCATAATAAACATGTCATCCACGCCAATACCTGTGTACCGAATGAAAATAGTAAAGCTGTAGAATTTTATTTAGACCACTATTGCTGTCTTTCACTCATTTCTTCTGCGATGATTTGAATATATTTGTCATCACAGATTGTATGCAATGCAGGTCACGACTGGTAAAGATTGTGGGTACAGATGACTTTATAACAGACCATGCAATAAGTATAAGACTGCATTGGAAAGCTACTGATTAGGAAGGAGTCGCTTATTTTTGAAATTTATGAATATCAATTTTCTCTTTATGAAGTTTTGAACCAGTTATTTTAGAGCTAAGATAATGATAGAGCGTTTAACATTCCATAACAAATCAAAAGCAGTCACTGTAGTTTGCTGCATCTCAGCTATACATGGGCACAAAATATCAACAAATGCACCATAGAGATTCACGTGCGGGAGCTCGTAGATTTCGCGACTTCCAAAAATTCCCTCCTAAAATATTATGCTATAGTAAGTGCAGCAATCAATAAACTTTACAAAAATACACTTTCTGTCCTGTAAAATATGAATTAACAATCTGCATACTAATGACTTAAAAAGTGGGTTTGTCTAAAGCAGACCGCACGCATGTGTAATCAATATAATGTACTCACTTCTCTATCAACGGACACCGCGCCACAAAAGCTGTTCTTATAGGAGGTTGTGTGAATGACGTCCCAACAATGGATGGGGCTAGAATAATTACGTTCAGTCTCCCCAAACTTTTTAGGTTTAGGGAATCACTCGAATTTTGACATACATTTTCAAAATATATTTTATACAAATCGCCATCACAGATAAAGACTGTTGAATAGCGTGTGTATGTGTACAGGTTATCCGGTCATGTTGTGTCTCATGTACGGGTATGGCAACATTTGAGTTCTGGGGTTACGCACTCAACAGCACAATTGCAGCTTGAGTGGAAATATGTCAGAGAATTGATTCTAAAGGAACGCGTTTTATAGACATATAAGTACTCGGTAATGGGCACAAAGGTCTTTACAATCACTGACGTAGCATTGAGGGCGAGCATGTCTTCCCGAAGATTTCTTATTCACAGAAATAGGTAACTAGGCCGGGAGCTTTTCATCGCACAGTGTTTTAAACCAAAGACACAGTACAAACTTTGGCAAAATCTTTCCAATTTCACAGGACTGCTATATTACCAAACGTTCTAGGTTAGCTGCTGAGAATATAGATTGCCTGGATAGTGGAAATGCACTGTTTTTGACCTGACTAAGCATATACATGCACGACTATTTTCATCAATAAAGGTATGTATATATATTCAATTTTGTTCAAAACGTTCGGTTAAGGTATTTTTTTCGATTCTCTTTTCAATATCCCTTAACTACATTAACTTAACTATTTTATTTAACTATGTCATTGCAAAGAGGATGCTTTCCTATCAAAACTTATTATTATGACTGACTTACCTAATACGAGGAAAGGCATGGAGGCAACGACGTTAATAAACGGTAAACCGATGTAGCTGCCGACACCCAGGGCTGAGATGACCGCCAAACCAGCAGACAGAACCCCGAGCTGACCGAGAAGCGGTTTACTCCGTACCCAGTCGGCCATGACGCAACATAAAATCGAAAATGTTATCAGAACGGTAAACGTTATAGAGAATAGCGGAATAACGCCGAGGCTGCTGTCTGCAAGTTCAATTTCTTGCGTCTGCGATGTAAAATACGCAATGTCTACGTTTTCCGATTCGTATTCTGCTATTCTGTCCAAGAATTCCAACTCCCAAGCTTTGCTTCGTCTCTCGTCGTCATCAGAATCGTACTTCAATAAATAACTCAACTGCATGGCTTTCGCTGATTTCACAGTTTCTCCGTCGTCGTAGAAGTCGACGCCGCCTAGAGCAGTTCCGATGAAAACCTGTACGAACGGCGTCCAGTCGTGAACTGGATATGTAATGTTGATGCTTCCCTCCATGGCGGCATCATTACCATACAAGCTAAGTATGATGTTCTGGTTACACGTTCCGTCCCACTTTCCGCACAGTTCTTCGAACTGGTATCGCTCCCCGTCGTCTGTAGTATTCAGCTTCAAAACATAACTGTTGATTTCTAAAATTTCTCTCAAAACGCTTTCTCTGAGGACGTTACCGCCGTCTCGAGACGTCAATATCAAACGACCGTACCTGCCGAGTCGGTGCTGTCTCAGAGACTGAAATTCATCGTCGTCGTTGAGCGGGAACAGTTCCTCAGACCTAGTTCTGTCTTTCATCGCCTGGCTATCATCAGGAGTGAACAGGTACTCCACATCGGTGTTTTCTTTGAAGAACACCATCCCTGCAGCCAAACCCATGGCCACGAAGATGGGAACTAGCAGGAACGGTAGAGGGTGATGTCCGATGAACCTGCCGTACCGCTGGTAGAGCCTGGCCAAGCGCTGCTCCACGCAGTTAAACTCAAACCTGCACGCCATTCTCGCCTCTACGCCTACCAGTAAAATGGCGGTAAACAGTGTGCCGCCGACACTGTATATGTGCACGGCTATTTCGGAATAATGACACGAAATCACGTGACACTGAGCTTTCACTGTTTATGGCATCGAACGAGCATCGTCGGTTTGCGAACAGAAATTTGCTATATTGAAGACCAGATATTTCTCATAGACGAGAAACGTGCATGTCTTCAGCGAAATGGAACGCGGAAACATATCGACCGATCCCATGACCGCAGTCCGTAGCGGGCCCATATTGGGTTTCAAATATAATTATCTATCGGTCGCTTTCGCTGAACTAATGAATAATTAATATTGCTCTCAGCTTGCCTTCGTTTTCATAATAATAATATTATATGATACGCAGACACAGACAGCAGGATCTGTTCAACAGAGGGCGATATACGCAGGGTTCAAATGTCATATCAAGATCAATGTCATCTACTACAGTAGCAGTTTTCTAGTTTTGATACACCAATAAGCTTCAATGTCATGCCCACTAGCGATACAAATACTGTAGAATGTTAGTCACACGAGGTTCTGACTCTGATATTATTATGGTATCAATTTGTTGACTCTTATTGTCTGCTTCGTACGTAATTCCACTTTTGTTCCCCTCCGCTTTGTATCTACCTGGAAGCTACTGCGTTGTCCTCAGGTGAACTTGTCACGAGATCGGACGCATTCTTTTGACAAGGTCTATAAATAGCGATTAGGAAGTGAAAGGACTGCCTTGTGTCCTTGATGCGTGTTCACTCAAGGCAAGGAATTAAACCGTGTGTAGACTCATGTACATTTGAAGAGCACCTTTTAGCAGGGCGTACCCTTGGTTTTACAATCAAATTGTACGCGTCGCCATAGCAACAGCGCATACAGGAGCATGACATGTGACGTATAGTCTCAGTGGACCACAGTCGCTCGGCGCTAGACTGATTTACAATAAAGATAATGGGTTGAATCGGTTGTTTACAGTAAGTATCCTTTACTTACGCTTTGAGGTAGTATGTACCTCGAAAGTGAAAGACTTAAATTTTCGCTCAAATTTTCCTCAAGGAATCTTTCAACCTTTCTCTTTTATAATCAAGAATAAAAATTGGGGCTTACCGTGCAAATTTTGGTTCTAAAGAAACAAATTACCCAAGATTCACCGCTATTTGAAATCCAATATGGCCGCCATCTCTGTGTTAACTCAATGGACAAAAATCAAATTTCCGATTTTCGAAAAACTAAGACGGTGAAAAGTTTTCTTACACATGTACACCAAGAGCTTTATATTGAACCCCAACAAGTGGTAGATCAGAAAAGAATTGTAAAAGTGTGAGAGTCCGAATATCTGTCCCCGAGGCGCATTCTACCTTAAACGCCTCGGTTTGCCGTTGTAGTGTTCTGGCATAGACGAAGTTAGCGGCTTGTCGATGGCAACTGACTGCACGACAATCACATTAAAATTTAATCATTCATGGCCATCAATAAATCTGTAAGTCTACAGATATCCATGAACGGACATATATGCACACAAATGCACACAACGTCACATCGAAAAACGTATCGTGTACATCTCCCACTGATGATCGTTACATGTACAGGTGAAATCCCACATGTGAGAATGGGTGATTTCGATTTTGATTGTAGATTTCGAGTACCTTTCTGCTAGTTGTTGGATAGGTGTACCCATTCGCACTTTCTTCCTCTTTTTTTTCTTTTGAGGTGGCATTGTACATAACCAACACGCTTTTTCCAAAGCAATATTTCCTATCAAAGATGACATTAAAAGAACCTCACTATATATTTTCAAACAGCAGGGAATCTGAAGTTTATTATGGTAGCAGTAGTTTACTCGAAGGACGAAGGGGGTACATATTTGGTGCAGAAAACCGCAATTTTTGGCATTAGTGATCAAAATTAGTTTTAGTCAAAGACTTGATACTACTTTATGAAATTTAATATCTCATTTGAAACTAGCGTATATGTAGAATAAAAAACAATTTTGTTTTGCAATATTCATTCTCGTTCTTAAATGGCAGGGGTTGAAAGTTCGACATTCAAAAAAATTATTAAATGAAAAGTAAAACTGCGATTACACTTATTCAAAATGTGGGATAACAGAACGGATATTAAAATGCATGGATCGTCTTTTTAGATGTGGAAGTAGCCAATAATCTGCGGTTCTTCCCTGTAGCCTGAGTGAATAATAACAGTTTGTTCAAAGTTGACTGATGTATTCCGACAATTAACCTTCCCAATATAGTGCAATGCGGACAGAAGCAGATCGTCGTGAGATGCCAAGCTTTCCAATTATAAGGCTTTGTATTCCACAGCCTCACAAACATAGGTGGCGCACTTGTTTGCGTCGCTGCATGAGTGAAAATCCGCGATTAGATAGATTGCTTGATACCCTATGGCATATTTAATTGACCAATAATTTCCTTCGATGACTTTTATGGTACAGAATTGAATATTGTGCCATGGCATGACATGTCATTGCTGAATAAAGATACACTCTAATGGCACGCTGAAGTCCAATTTTTAACAACAGTTTTGAGAAACTTTACAAATAACAAGTGAGGAAAATGACAATACCACTTGCAAAGACTACAACCGTCATTTATCATCCCAAATAATCGATCGTGTAGATATTCCACGTTCTGGAATTCGTGTTTAGGATTTCCGATACCAGGGCTCATCCACGTTCACGACCCCACCGATAAGGCATATCGCAGTTGCAGCAAGCGAATCACCTGTCGCTAGCTGGCGCTCTGTCCTGGGGTAACTTTGAACATGTAGTACGACTCGGAGACTGCGTTGCCTAGTTTTGTCGATAAAATCTCTGGGTCAACATCAAATTGGAGTATGCAAGTGAAAAATAGTCTGATTGAGAACAGTGCTTTGAGCGAATCACTACCTGAACGGCGCATATAAAATTTAGCTTAGCAAGTGAAATTTTACAGATACCTGCCCTGCGGACAGGAGAACGTAATTTCAAATTTTTGGTTTGATCGGACTGGCTGCACCTGCTACACAATATACGAGACATAATTTCCCTGACGTCATATACTATTTTGACCTAGCAAGTTTCAAAGTTACCAGCTATGATGGATGCTGTTTATTTTTCAGATTTCCTCTATAGTTACTGCTTAGAATTTTTATTTGAACTGATATTGTATCGCGACTTAGAACACCATCCTGTTAGCTAGAAGCGTTTTGCCATGTCTGCCTATCTTCCAAATTGAATTCTCGGGATAACTTGATGGAGTTCAACATGTTAGGACTTCCTATAACATTTTCCCTCGCATTATTTCAGAAAGATTCAATGAATCAACCGTCAATAAAGATAGATATAGCCAGTCTGAAACGTACCGATATCGCACAAATAAGTATAGTATCGTTTTATGCACCGGTCTGCATTTCGTAATATTTTTGAAATTATGGTAGAGCTCTGAGAGATAATGCACAGTGTACCACTTGTCGAGCTTAATTCATATATTATGAGTCATCATAATATAAATAAAGGCCAGCTATGATGGCATTTCAGTTTATGCTGTTTTCAAAAGCTGTGTTTGATCGCCAAGATTACCCGTATGTTCCCTTGGTCCGTTGTTCCGTCGACAGCGTGCTAAGCTCCAATGCCGTCATGGAAGATGTACGTGGGAAAAGAGAGCTGCGGCTCAATGCAGATGCGGCCGATGGTTCGGCGAATAGGATGCAGTCTCTCGTGGAATTCGACACCAAATTGTTATGTCTGAGTTTCTGTGATATATGTCATCCAGCAACAAGTATGGAGATAAAACGTGATCAGTTATAAAATCACTAAGCATAAAAGTTATGGTCCGTAATTATCGAGGGTGGGATGGATGATAATTGATATAAAAGTACTACCAAGGAGGCGATATGATCAGAAGAAATATGACCGGGCATAAATTATCTGGTAAATCGACTATGGACAACAGAAATTAAGATTACATTCAAAGCTGCATTAAAACAGGCAGATGCCATCATTTCACAGAATCCTGATATAGAAACGATGGAAAGAGGCTTATTTAGAAATGATGAATGATAATTAAAACTTTATGACAAGACAAGACATTTAAGAAAGTATAAACACACACTAGTCTCCTTGTGACCCCAGCTGAGGTCGTTACAGCGTACCGGCCTCGCGCCTCATCACTCGATCTGTACATAGTCAAAGACACAAACCAACTTGCGTACTACGCTCTCTTCATAGTCTCACATCGAAGGACTGGAAAGTACAATACTGTGCAGGCAGGGATAAGGTCTAATTTTCTAAAATTCAACGTCTGGTAAATGAAATTGCTTACTGACTTGAGAAGGAACTTGAACCTTACTGCGCCGCGGCCTTAAAGTAGAAATAGCAGACAGCTGTGGTTTATTTGACCTCTGATTGTGGTGAGGTCGAGGTTAAATTTCGCTGACTCCCGAGAACATTTATGTCAAAATTCTTCTGATAAGTGAATATGTATGCCCGGCATACAACAATTGACCCAGCTCTCTTCATCTTCAGGGGTTATAACTTAAAGCTTAATGTGGCAACTAATATACAACGATTTCCAGATATCAACTTCTCATCTAATAATCATTTTTGAGGCAGACGGTATTTGTCTGCCAAGCCTGGCAAAGTTGCAACCTTTGACCTACAGAGAGATTTCATCTTGTCGGCGTAACGAGGAGGTCATTAAATTACATACAAGATCTATCAAATTCTTTTCTTTACTATGTTTATGAATTATAGTTCACCGTGTTCATGAAGTCTGGGGATAGTTAATGTTAGTTCTTATACACATATGATATTCATGCACTTGACCTTTGACGCAACTTAGTTTGACAAGATGGCCGGCCTCTGAAAATCATGGAGAGCTGGCGACTTTTTCAGCAAAATATTATTATATGGCAATTTTAGATGTTACCTGCAATACAACTGCACCACAATATTCCGATGAAATACACCAGCTACCGAGATTTCTCACGCCGGGCTCGTAACGTGCTCTCGCCAAACCTTGACTTGTCGGCTTCTACGAGTCGCTGATACTTCCCGTTGACCCTATGTAACCCCAGACGAGTTGGAATAGTCACTCTGTATATCCAAGTTCACTGAAACGTTCTGTCAAAACAGACGTTATAAGACAGGGTCATCAAACACTCTCTATTGTCCACAGACAGACATCACACAATGCCTTCCAGACGGGCTAAAAGGCAAGGGCAGTCTCGTTCTGACAGCTGACTTCTCTCATTTGGATTGGCTCCTTTAAATTTGATAGCCGACCTCAGAGGGCGAGTCTCAAAACCCGGACCGAGACGAGTCGAGACGAGACCAAAATGACCCCTCAGGCCAGGCGTTGTAAATACATCATATCTACAACACTACAGGAAGCTTGCAGTTTGTTGAGAGTGTCAAAGATCGATGCACAAAGCAAGAGATAGCACAATCAACGATTGGAACAAGTGAAAAAAGATTTGTTGAGGTTTTTCAACTTGAATTCAAGGCGAGCTCGAAACATGCGAACTACGACGTCGGCATTTTGGCCTAAGTAATAAGCGCCAGATTCAGATTCTACTCAGATATCTACTGTGAATTCAAAATAGGCATTACCAGTCCGGGTCAGCTCCAAAATTGGAGACTCATTATGATAATGTATTCCGGCATTCAGCCAATCATCGACCAGATTACATCATTAATAAAGTA
>LD344110.1:130161-161283 GCA_001465055.1 Ptychodera flava | reverse complement strand
ACAAACAGAGTCAGAATACAAGGAAAAAGGAGAAAAACTTGAGGTTTTCTGAAAGGTCAAATCTGGGTCATCTTATGTGATGTCATAAATGAAGACCCCTTAAGTACACAATTATGGTTCAAAAGAAACCACCTAGGTAGGTCCAATAGGTACAATCTTATGATAAAAGGTAATTTCTTGGTGCTTTCCAATTTAATGGCATTTAGCTTGACTGTCAGTTTTAAATTAAATTTTATTAACAGTTATGGCAAAGGGAAATTGTCAACAGTAGTTGCAGTAAGCATATCCATTTCAAATCATCACATTAATATTTCTGCGGATTCCTCCAGTTTAATGATGTAATAGTGAACATCACCAGACATTTCTTGATGATATCAAAATATCAAATGAAAATGTTTCTGGGCTACAATGTTATCATTATCATTAAAACTATTATTACTCTTTAAAACATCGGGAAATGAATTGAGCAATATCATTGTGTCTTGTTTTAAAGGATTTCGACCTGACCCTTTTTGTCTCAAGAAAAATACTCATGCTGAAGATGCTATTGAGCCTGCTTGATCACAACTATGACACAACACCATAATACTTGTATCTACACTGTCACTATGCTACCGAATGCTTTCTTCTGCATGGAAAATTTGTATTTGTGTGGCTAACAAAACCACATAAGGAGCTTGTAGTGTATATGTATGATAAGTTGTCATACTGTGAATACTGACTGAATGCTGCAGAAATATTTTGTATCTGTGGTAACGTACACTTCACATTGCTACCTGATTTTTAGAATTGCCACCTAATTATTTCTTGTGGCAAAAGTTTACCACTAGAAATGAAAAAGTATTTCAATCCCTTCAATGTCGTAAAAAACACAGATAATTAATGTAATAAAAACTAGACAAATATTTCTTTAATGTAAAAACTATCATGAACAACATCTTGATTTGTAAAATTAGGAATTCCTGAATGCCGAGAAAGCTATTGCTACACTTGAGATCATAAACTGTTTAAAAGTTGCTCAAAGTGGCTACAAGATTTTTGATTTGGTTAATGAGTTGGCTAATCATTTTGGTGACTGAGGGAAACCTGCAGTTTATGCACTTACCACATGGTAACAGTAAACTAAATGATACTGAAAGTTTCACATGGGCACAATTTGACACAACACCAGTGGCCTATTATATACTTACCCTTAGTGCACCTACCTGACTTGCCTATTTAACACAAGGTACCAGGTCATAATGACACACAATGACAATGTACCGGTGTTGTTTTATTGGAATACATTACATGTCCCCCAAAAATTTAATTTGTCCCCATTAAGACCTACTATGGGTCACTGTGTCTCCATGCTAGCAAAAGCTGGCCGAAACACTTTGCATGTATACATTATATAAGATATTATTTTTGATACACAGAATAAGGACACAAATTTATCAGTAAGTTACAGCTACTGTTTCTTTAGAATGACATGAATAAAACCATACACATTTACTCCTTAAATCATCTGAAATTCAGGGCAAGTGAATTTTTCTTCCGGACAAGTGAAATTGAAAATTCACTTGCCCTATGGCAAGCGAATTTTTAAAAAAATTTTCGAGCCCTGCCATGTGTGGCGCGCTTATTTTGTATGCTACAGGGCCTTCGACATTGTAGCTCTACTGGTGAGCGAGGTCGCAAAAACCAAAACTCACCGACCGCTTCACCGTAGAGCTACAATTTTGCAGCTAGGCCCAAGGATATTCAAACCTTCTCAGAGAACAAGACTATAGCTGTAAGCCAAACTTCATAAGATTTTTAAAGTCTAAATCACGAAATATTGCATAAGTGCTTCATACCATTCTTGACTTGTGTTATGACAGCAGTTTGAAGGCACACAGAGCAGACTAATAAAAGATCATCCAACAATGGTGTTGGGAAAGGGCAAGGAGTTGGGTGGGGGCGAGAGGAAAGAAAACATCCTCCAAGATCACTTCTTTTCAATTTGCAATGACATCCATGGAACAATGTTCACCCACTGGCTTCAAGAGTAGCATCTTTGGTCTTTCGCTGACAGTGATACATCTTGGCTATGTAAACAATCCAACAGAATTTAAGAATCAATTCAACAGAATTTGAAACACAAAAACCGTGATGACAAGACTAGTCTGGCATAGTCATCAATTGCTTGTGTGGTACCCAGCACACATTTTAGTGGAATTTGTGCTGGGAATCCCACGAGCCGCCACAACAAGCTAACATTTCATCATGAATTTATTTGAAGCTAATAGCACAGTAAAGGACACAAGTCAAAGTTTCAGTGGGAAGATTTCACAACAAGTCTGTGGGTTGAGTAAAAATTTCTGAATTCCGCTGCAGAACGCACGTGTCAATAATTGACGATATGAAATAGACAAGCTGACACCGAAAATTAAATCTGTTCAAAGCTCAAGTTTAAATAAAGCAAAATTTATGGCAAAGTCTGTATTGAAAAGGAGAAAACAGCGACCTTTCTCCTGAGCGAAACAAGTATTCTCTATTTCTGGGGTCGGAAAGAGGCCATGTCAATGGGTCATTCAACTTTCGTCGCTCCGCAGTACTGCTGGTCAAAGGTAGAGAGAGAGAGAGAGTACAGTAGAATACATGTGTCATCTATCCGTTCACTGGGTCATACAGGTGCAAGTTTAGAGTCTACTGCGACAGTTTTTATACTGAATTAGCTAACGCCAAATTTCAGTGTAATGTGGACAACAAAACATGACACCCTGTGTTTTCTGACCAGAAGAAACAAGTACTCGTATCTCAAAGCTGCACGACCCCATGAGCCGCCGGGAGACATGCATGTACGAACCTACGATAAATGACACAGCTGTGGGGATATTTCTCGCGTCTTGCGGCAGCTAATTCGAGATATTGCGTGTCTTGTGTTAATTTAGGGTACTACCCATAATTTTACGCCCAAACGCAAAGGTTACCTACCGTATGAGACAGAGACATCGCGACGAAATTGTGGTTAGTCACGCCATGCTACACGGCCGCCATATTGAGAAATGTGCTGAAATTCCTTGAGCGCATGCTCCGAAAGGTTCATCTTTTCAATCACCATGAAGTTACGCATTTTTTCATTGGCGGACAAGTCAGCTGCAAATGCCATGCTCTTGTCCTAGTTCACACAATAATTTTAAACAAAACCTCCTAATCACCCATTTTTTATGACTCAAACTGATTCTACATTCGCATAAGTCAACAGAAACCTTTACAGATATGATTTGTAGGAATTAATACCAAAGTATTGAAAAGGTAAAGTAACCAATGAAAAGGGCTCTTGTAAAACTTCGGTGTCCTCCCAGGTCACGCCCACGCTGCACAAAACATTGGACGATATTCAGTATCAGAGCTGACTCGAAGGTAATGATGTTGCTTGCACTGTTTAACATCTCCAGGTGCTTATATACATTACGGCAGTTTAGACGAATGTAAGAAATATATTTTATGACGCTCTGCAACTGCGGACAGACATTGTCTTCATCGATTAATCGAGTTTATCGGCGCTAACATATTCACTCCACCTAGGTAGTCCTATATATTTTGTTTGCCATTATAGGGGGTCTTCAGAAAACCGTCAGGAACTTGTGGAATTTTAGTTTTACAGTGATAATATGTACTCATATGGTAAAATAGCCATTTTTTTGTTTTTCAAATATTGTCAATATTTTTTCCAGATGCTTTCCAGAATAAGATATCGAAATCTTATCATAGTGTTACTGGTGTTTTTCACAAGGCGTGTAGTGATGAAATGTGAGTTCACAACCAACGTTCAACTTCCAAGCGGTAGGTTTTGAGAGAAAAAACCTATTAAAAGCAGAAGACTTGGGGCGTCAAATGGTATGTATGGAGTGTTGCTACGCATGGTCCAAAAATTAGGATCCGGAGGGTGAGAGACCTCCAACCTGTTGATGGATAAGGGACTGGTCAATTTTTCCGGCTAGGACAACATTCTGTGTTTTAATGAATAGTTGACATGTCAGTTGTAAGATAGGAATTTCAAAGTTTCAATTTAAAGTTTGAACACTATTCTGAATGAGCTGTAAATGTATTTCACACTATCAGATCTATGCATAACTAGATGTCCAGAACTGTTGTACATGAATGGGTGTCAATCATTGATATCAAAGAGAGAACAGCAGCAAATAAAAACTTTGATGGTTGTATAGACTGGCCATCCATCCAATTACATTGTAGGCTACATCTTCTCGAGAGCTATTTTTATAAGTTGTAGCCAAGTCTGATGTGCGCAGAGTCCGAGAGGACCTTTTCCTTTAACGTTGAAACCATAAAAGCACAGCTAATAATGACAAAAACTGCCTTTTGTTAATTATCATTTTAGTCATGGAAAAAACCTTTTTACTGAAAATCAGTGACACAAATAGTTGCATCGATGAGAACGAAAAATATCTCAAATGTACTGTGAAATATTAGTGCATGTTGCTTTCTTATGTACGGAATCCTCATAGATAAAAACAGAAAAAATAAGGAATTTGTCACACTTTTCATATGAACTGCAGTTTTTATAATGATTAGCATACTTTGCAAAACAGACTTTCAATTTGCAAGCATCCAGATATCTCTGATATATCTCTGATATATTAAAGTTATGCGCCCGAAGGGTCACGGTGCGTCAAAAAGTTTAACTGAATGATGTAATTTGTGGTTGGTATGATGCTTTGCGTAAGAGACTTTCGAAATTTCAATTGCAAACATCCATATAGGCCTATCTCTGATATATATTAAAGTAATGCGCCCGAATGTAACGTCGAAAGCTGTGACTGAATGATGCTATATGTGGCTGGTATGATGCTTTGCAAAACAAGCTTACGATATGCAAACATCCAGATATCTCTAATATATTAGGCCTATGTTTGATAAACTAAAGCTACGCCTCCGAAGGACATGCCGAAAAACATATGCCTAATATATTAAAGTTACGCGCCCAGAGGGCACGCCCAAAAGTGCAGCTGAATGATGAAATTCGTGGCTGGTACGATGTATTTAGGCAAGTATGATCCTGTGTTGTAATTCAAAAACACTGACCCCGATTGAGCATTTCAAAAAAATGGTGACCTCCCATCACCAAAGTCAAAAACAGGGTGACCCCTCATGAATCCACCGCCCCAGGCCGAAGAAACTTGCCCATCCCTACGACTGACTTGCAGGGGGAGAGCCATTTGATTTGATCGTGACGGAGATTATTTTGGAAAATACATATGTTTGCAGGTGAAGGAGCAAAAGAAAATGTGACTTTGATCCTGTGATGTGAAAAATAAATAGTTTCGACGGGCAGAACTAGTTAAAGGTAAAAATATTGTTGTCAAGGTGCTGACATCAGCAAATGGGGAAATCTCTTTCTCTCATATTCGCAGCATACGGCAGCACTGTTATGAATAACTCGTGAGCAAGCCTATTTTTGCCAACATTTCTTATACAAAAGTGGGATATAAAGTCTTTGCATGAACTGTTTTCGTTGTAATGTCTATCTGCAGTAAACATTGACGTAATCAGTATTTACACAAATGGGTACTAGTTCACGTCACTTGCTCTGTAAGTCATGAACATTTAAAAAAACCGTACACGATTTAATGATCTAGCAATGTATAAAAATTGTTGCCGCGGAAATAAATGCATTGCTTCGCTACATGCGAAAAACTAATTTGATACAGGACTGACAACAGAAAAAAATGCAGTCACAGTATACGTATTAACGGAAAAATTGCTGCCATGCATATATTTCCCCCATTCCGACCAAAAATCAAATTGCTCTCCCTTTAATAACATTCAAGCGCTGTGCGATGCTTTTCTAATATCACGCCTATGTCGTTTTAAATTAGAAGCAATCATGGGAAAAAGTGTCACATGACGTTTCAATGCTTTCTATATCCTCGGTCACCGTGTTAATCGAAGACACCAATGAGGTTGAACAGTTCACAGTTTCTCTTCTTTTTCAACTGACTCCTTTCTTCATCCTCATGCCTGGCACCCTACTCCCCCCACTCCGTCTCCCGCTTTGACATACGTAGCTAATTAGGTCATGAGCTAGTCCCTTAGCAAGCTGAGTTGTGGTCATAAACTTATCATTTTAATCATCCCTGCTACCCTAACGCCGCTACGCTGCCAGCTTGTAAGTTGTCGGACACTTAGGACAAGAGATAAAATCTAGTGGATTCTGACGTTTGAAAAGTTTACTTCACGAACGCTCATGTATATAATGTAATGTTCTGATTTTGTCTCTCTCAACTCGGGGCGAGGCAAAACGACGTGACGGGAAGGCTCGATAAGAAAGGTATCGGGCACCGCTGGAACGAAAGATCATCAAGTATCACATGAATTCGTATTAGCCCGACGGAAAGATGTTTTCACTATAGCAGAGAAATAGTCATCTAATGGGTGTAAGGGTCTCTAATAACCATGAAGTGTTCCTTACCTGCATGCGTTGTCGTAAAAGCGACAATTGCACACTTCACGGAGCAGCATATCTAGGGACACTGACCACTTTCCTCGAGATGGTCAGGGTTAGTCGCGAAGTTTTGCTGATATTGCATTTCACTCGTTTAATATGAGAGACCTTCGATAATAAAAACTGACGGTCTGCATGACTCCACGAGGGGTAAGACATTGCATTCCGCGTGCAGCAAAATCGCATAAGTTTTTTTCATAATTTTCCTAAACTAAGGTGATAAGGTAATATTGGAAAAAATGAGGACCGAAAAGTGTCATAAGTTGCAAAATAAATCTGTCACAAAACACTATGTCGTGATAAATTTATTTCTTACCTTAAATTAAAAAGTGAATCCAGTCTGATTGTGATAAGTGTGACTGTAGGTTCGGTATTTTCTTGTGTTGACTTGTACTCTCTCTCTCTCTCTCTCTCTCTCTCTCTCTCTCTCTCTCTCAGCTTTGAAGTAATTACGTAGGATAAACATTATTATCTAACACTTACATGATAAGCAAGCAACTTTAGAGCAATGACCAGACTGTAGAATCGCAGAATGTGGAGTTCCCTCTTGATGCTGAAATCCATGTTGAAATGGTGTCATTTGGTTTTAGATTTATAATGTTAAGGTAAAATGCGCCTCGGGGATAGATATTCGGACTCTCAAACTTTTACAATTCTTTTCTAACTCACCGCCTGTAGAGGTTCATTTTAAAGCTCTGGTGCAAAAAAATTTCACGGTCTTAGTTTTTCGAAAATCGAAAATGTCTATTTTTCCCCATAGAGTTAACACAGGGATGGCGGCAATTTTGAATTTCAAATTTCGGTAAATCGTGGGTAATTTATTTCCCTAGTACCAAATTTGCACTGTGACCCCCGATTTTATTTTGTATTTTGAAAGAGAATGCTTGAAATATTGCTTGTGGAAAGTTTCGAGGCGCTAGACTCTAGCAAGTTTTGGTGCCCCTAACTTTATTCCTCATTTCTTCATTGGGTAATGGGTAATTGGTAGTGGGTACCTAATCCTGTGATTGGGAGTTCGCCTGTTGGGTGACGGATTGAATATGTGTATTTGATGACCAGGCACCTGTAAAGCAGTGAATACATGAAGGGATGTCAGGAGGGGGGTCTACGCTCTGTAGAAAGCTTTGAAATTTTGACATTAAAGTCACGCAATTTTGTGACACTTAGGACTTATATCACACGAAAAATGTGCTAACCCTGCCCCCTTTGTTTATCATTTTTACTGTTCATCAATTTTAGTGCCCCTCCCATTCCGCCGACTCTCAGGTCGTAAATAATAACGGTCCTTCACTATGGACATACTAAAATTTTGAAACAATCTAAACGTGGCATTCTATTGCTGCTACTTACTTGGCAAAGCTAATGTCTTAATATTATAATTTTCATATCAAAAGTTTTAGATCGTTACTTTAGGTTTGAATTTGTTCGGCGTATCTGATTTCGGACCACTGAACTGACACTTAAAACGGTCTATAACAGAATAAAATTATAGGAAGCAGCCATAGTCCGGCTTATCTTTCATCCTTACGCATTCTTCAAAAATATTGCCGTAAGTTTGTTCTCTTTTTTTTTTTTTTGATTTTTTCTTCTGATTATGTAGGATAGTGCGCCCTCTTGTGGCCAACTTTCGAAATTCACAAATTGTGACTGAGAAATATGGCATTAAACTGGTCCAATATTCATTTCCATTCAAGGTAATATATGTCCATGGGACAATTGTGATTTACAAATTTAAGTAGGACCATCCTGAACCACTGATAATTAGTGGTGGTACCAGGTGTCCGGAATGGGTAAGCGTACCCTGATAGCATGCTACACCTGTCAGAATTGGTCCCAAAATTGTCTAAACATTGTATGAAAAGATACAGGATGTGAATCACTGTAATAAGAGCAAAAACATCAAATTGTCATTTTCTTAATAAATGCACATGTTGTGAGGTGCAGTGAGCAGACTGGAAATATAATAAGGAAAAAGTAGTATTCCTGTCCATTTTTACAGGTACATTGTATCCTTTATACCCTTTAATTTTGTTCAGTTGACAATATACTTCATGACAAATTTCAACCCTCGAAAATGACGAGAGCTGATTACAACTTCCTTCAGCGTGGGACTCTTAAAGATTCTTTTAGCATGATGACGCCACTTTTTACATATCATATTTCGAAAAGACTTGTAATTAAAACCCCTGTGCAAAATTTCGATGAAATTGCAACAATCCAAGGACGTTTTCTTGCATTTCGACTCACTGCAAACTAGTGGACTTGGCAATACCCGTGGGTTGTCCCATACCTTAAACCAAGGACAGGGAAAATTACTTAAATATTGGCTCTTTTACAGTGTCCGTGCTCGAACTATAAATTCGTTTCGGAAGTTTCGGAAATGTTGACTGATGTCCGCTATCGTAACTCTAAGCAAAAAGATAAAAGAGAAGGCGACATTAAGTTTCGGAAATGTTGACTGATGTCCGCTGTCGTAACTCTGAGCAAAAAGATAAAAGAGAAGGCGACATGGAATATGCAAGATTGAGGTGATTGTTTGAGATCTCTCCTCGTCTAGACATTTCGACCTAGAATAGAGCATGTTATTGTAGGGGTTGATTTATATTCAAGAAGAGCCCTCTTATTCCGGCTTCATTCTCTAGTGGAGGCATACAGACCGAGAGCTATTAAATTTTTGAACAGAAATTTCACTGACATAATTGTGACAAAATACTGGAATAAACTCACTAAGTTGGAATTAATAGTAAAACTACCATCATTTGCAATTGTTCCTCAGACATGCTGTATGCTAAAGCTGCATGATCGAGGGAATCGCGATTGAAATCTCATTAATGTTTTAGACCCCCCTCAATACCCTTAAAAATTTCAAATCCCACACTTCTACTTGATCAAATATTTTCGAGTCTCTAACTATTATATGACCAACCATATTTATTAGCCAATAATATCAAAGTAAAAATGTGATATCTTTATTTTTCTGTATTTTTGCTCTTTGCAAAAACTCACATACCTTGTTTTACACCCTAATATCTTGCAATATTGAGTATTCAGCTTATCAATACAGCCTGCGTATGTGTAACGTACACTTATATTGCTGGCAGTTGCATTTCAGTCCATCCAGAAATTGAAACGTCAATATTACAATAACACTACTGCATATTCATACTCAAGCTGTATTTGCAAGCTTAAAGCATTAAACATTATTTCAAAACAAAACGAGAGAATAATGATGATACACAGAATACAAATGTTGAGAAAAATTTTGAGACAAAATAATAAGTTTAATATAGCTACTGATCATTCATATTTTGGTATGCTATTTATGGACAATGTATTCATTGCAAAATCTACCAGTCAGATTTTTTGAACTCATTTTCTTACCATTTACAATCTTCAAGGCATCTGTATCTAAAATTGTTTATCAGATCCATATTTCAGAAACTATGATTGCTAAAGCCACTGTCTGTGTATATGTACTGTGCATTTGTATCGTTGACAAATGAATTTCACTCTGGACTCTGATTAAATCATCAAAAACTAGTGTATACATATATACATTGTTGAAAAGCCGTATATAGTGTGTTTCAGCATGCTGTTGGGAGATAGCATGTCATTAATTTATGATGCATGAAATGCAACAATGGAGCGTCCCTTCACAGTAACAAGGTCTAGTTGTTCTTATGCACGTTCAATGGTATTCGTACCATCTTAGAGTTTTTTTTAAATGAGACTAGTGAAATTCTATAAAATGATTCCAGAATCTGTTCAATTATTATTAACATTAGACCCGGCCAATCGATGATATTACAATGTTATTCACCTACCAAACTGTAGAATATAAAAATATAAAAGAAAAATCGGGAAGAATTATTTTCAGATCCCTCTATACCATGCATTGAAAAGCAAACTTTTCGAATCCCCGTCGACTACCCAAAGAACTTCCAAGTCCCACATTTGAATTTCTCTAACCCCGAGTATTTGTGAATACAGCCCATTAATGTCTACACACTGATCTCGCCCAGTCTCACGATTGTGCATTGAACATATTAGTCTAGTAGTTATGATATCAACATGATAAAAGGCACACGCTCCACACTGAGTCTATCTGGACCATCCGATAATCTGCCTGAACTTCATTCTTTACTTATTTTCTAAAGCGTTTGCTTCAAAACTGTTCAGCGCCTCTGAACTATGGATAAATCGGAAACTGACGCTTTATTGCTTGACAATAAATAAGAGTATTGCCTTGATACCTGGCTGTAAAAGATGCCTGCAAGTACGGTGTAACCAGTTTTCTAGCGCCTGTAAGTAATCCACGACAACAACATACTGCTAAAGTAGCTAGATCATATCCAACAAAAGTCACTGTAGAACCAACATTTTTCCATCCTAATTAATGATCCAAATAAGACTGCAGTAGCATCTGTGTACAAAATTTTGATTTGGATGTATATTTTAAGTTTTTTCCTATCATATGTAAAATCCTAGGACTGAGTATATGATAAATCAGTTATTACCTAATATTACAAGTTCCTTGTGTCTTGTCAGCATTTGTGTCATTTGTGCTGCGTCAGACACTAGACGAAGTCGAGTGTCTAACGCAACACAAATGACACTATGCTGACATGACACAAAAAGAGGCGCTATTGGGTAATAACCTCTAATTATCAACATTTTAATATTAAAAAAAGATCATAACCGACAATCTTTTGAGGATCTGCGTAAAGATTAACAAATTGTGCTTAAAGTTGTATTCCCCCTATATATATATGCATTAAATTCTGACGTCTGGTCTACATGTACTGAAATTGAAGACATCGGTATATCAACCGCACAAACTGAAGAAAGTTATAGTGTCATTAACCTACAAAGTATAGCATTGCAAATGTTTTCGCAACTGAATAATCGTCCTTTGAATCGTTTATAAGAAATTCAATGAAGTGGTACTGTTAAACCAAAGTTATGAGAATTCAGTGTTACTGAAAACTAAAACTTCTGGAAACTATGAACACAACTTCTTCATTCATTATCCGAAAAGAATCGTAAACAAATGCAACATTGCACAGTTATTTGAATTAGAAAAATGTTCCAAAGAGGCTTATTATAGGAGGGTTGGCTAAATTAAAATTTCAATCATGGACAATGTCATACTCATGGCCAAGATCAAATCCTCGGACAGGCTCTGTTTTTTTTCTTTTTTCCCTTTATTCCATAAAACCAAAGAGTACAATACTGAACTACGGTGTATACAACTCTACTTAATGAAGTATGGGAATCATAATACAGAAGGTGAATAAATCCTTTCCTTTTGTTTCTAATCACCCTTTTCATCGTGAATGCGAATTTCAATCATCTTAACTGTATCATTCTTCCCATACAACAAGAGAGAATACGATTTACTCTTTGTATACACGTTTTCAAGATGATTTGTATAAGAAAACATCTTACAGTGTTCACATATATATTTATCAGCATCGCTAGATACGACAGTTAAGTGATGATTACATGACATACCTTCACATTTATCCTAGGATCTAAATCTACAGTCCTTCACCAGAAATTGTCACATATCCAAAAATACATAATTATAAATGCATTAATGTAAACAAATCATATTGAAAAAGCATATCTTGCTAAGTTAACAGCGCCTAAACAATTATAGTGATTACAGAATTGAAAATGAAAAAACTAACCTGCAAATGCACATAATTATTTTATCATTTCACGTATGAAGTACAAAATTTTGAAGATAGTACGTCCACATGAGATTCAGACATTTTTTAGGGAGTGTTCAGTTATTATGGCCGGAGTGGGCCGGCAAATCCTTTCTGCGCATCAGTCAAAATAAGTGAACCCCCACCCCCTATCCATAGCACCAAAAAATTGATGACCCCCCTTTTAAGATGACAAAAATTTCATGACACCCCCCCCCCATTGCTTGAGTAAAGCAGCACACACAAACACCTCTGGAGGGTGGAATAGAATAAAAAAAATGAATCTCAGATGTTTTCAAATGACCCCCCTTTTGACAAATGCACAAGATGTTAATGTTCAAATTTCCCCTTCTGACTTGCTTTATATTTGAAATTACCCCTATAAAGGGATCAAGTGGATTGCAATATTTTTGCACAAGCGTGTGTGTACAAACGTTTGATATTTGCCTTTAATTAATAATCAGCTGTTGATAATGTTGATTCACTATACATGGAAGTCTAAGAGAAAACTATGTGATACTTTTTCAATACAAAAATATATCTATGCATTTATAGATATTTGATAATTGATATAAATGTACTTAATTGGAATAGGGCTGTTACAACTGGTATGTGGACAAAATTTTGACTTAAGAATTTTACTAAAAATGTTCATTCACTATACATGAGAGTCTATGATAGGATTGTGAATAATTATTTTCCAATGAAAAACTTCCTATACATATGCACATACAGACGTTGAAAAATTAACATTATTGTACTTGATAAGAATATGATGGTTAAAGGTGCATATTATGTGTACAAGAAATCTGATTTTGGAATTTCACTGAAAATTTTCATCCACAATACATGGGAGTCTATGCGGAAGTTATGAATAATGTTTTTCCAATACAAATTAAAGTAAACCTATGTATTTATGTACCATCGATTATTAACATTAATGTACTTGATTAGATTAGGGTGGTAACAAATGGATATGTTCGGTAGAAATTGGATTTTGGAATTTCACTGAAATGTAGATTCACTGTTCATGGAAGTCTATTAAGAAATTATGAATAATTTTTTCCCATTACAAAAATATATAAATTTGTGTATTTATCTACTCTCGATTATTAATATTAATGTACTTGATTTGACTAGGGTAGTTACAAACGGATCTGTGTGCAAAAAAATTGGATTTTAGAATTTCACCGAAATGTTGATTCACTATAGATGGTAGTCTATGAGGAAACTATGAATAATTTTTCTCCAATACACTGAAAACTATCTAAATCTGTGTATTTATAGACATTTGATAATTCATTTTAGAGTACTTATTTAGACTAGGACGGTTAAAGGTTGATATGTGTGCAAGAAATTGCATTTTAGAATTTCACTGAAAAGATAGATTCACTGTACATGGGAGTCTATTAGGAAACTATGAATAATTTTTTCCATTACAAAAATATGTTAATTTGTGCATTTATCAACTCTCAATTATTAATATTAATGAACTTGATTAGACTAGGGTAGTTACAATGGATCTGTATGCAAAAAATTGGATTTTAGAATTTCAACAAAATGTTGATTCACTGTACATGGTAGTCTATGAGGAAACTATGAATAATTTTTTTCCATTACAAAAATATGTAAATTTGTGTATTTATCTACTCTCGATTATTAGTATTAATGTACTTGATTAGACTAGGGTAGTTACAAATGGATCTGTGTGCAAAGAATTGGATTTTAGAATTTCAACAACTTGTTGATTCACTTTAGATGGTGGTCTATGAGGAAACTATGAATAATTTTTCTCCAATACAAAACTATCTAAATCTGTATATTTATAAACATTGGATAATTCATTTTACAGTACTTATTTAGACTAGGACGGTTAAAGGTTGATATGTGTGCAAGAAATTGCATTTTAGAATTTCACTGAAATGTAGCTTCACTGTACATGAGAATCTATTAGGAAACTATGAATAATATTTTCCATTACAAAAGTATGTTAATTTGTGTATTTATCTACTCTCGATTATTAAAATTAATGTACTTGATTAGACTATGGTACTTACAAATGGATCTGTGTGCAAAAAATTGGATTTTAGAATTTCAACGAAATGTTGATTCACTATAGATAGTAGTCTATGAGGAAACTATGAATAATTTTTCTCCAATACAAAACTATCTAAATCTGTATATTTGTAGACATTTGATAATTCATTTTAGAGTACTTATTTAGACAAGGACGGTTAAAGGTTGATATGTGTGCAAGAAATTGGATTTTGGAATTTCACTGAAATGTAGATTCACTGTGCATGGGAGTCTATTAGGAAACTATGAATAACTTTTTCCATTACAAAAAATGTAAATTTGTGTATTTATCTACTCTCGATTATTAATATTAATGTACTTGATTAGACTAGGGTAGTTACAAATGGATCTGTGTGCAAAAAATTGGATTTTAGAATTTCAACGAAATGTTGATTCACTTTAGATGGTAGTCTATGAGGAAACTATGAATGATTTTTCTCCAATACAAAACTATCTAAATCTGTATATTTATAGACATTTGATAATTTATTTTAGAGTACTTAGTTAGACTAGGACGGTTAAAGGTTGATATTTGTGCAATAAATTTGATTTTGGAATTTCACTGAAAAGATTGATTCATTATACATTGGAGTCTATGAAAAAACTATGAATAATTTTTTTTACAATGCTAAACTAAATTAATTTGCGCTTTTATAGGTGTTTGACAATTGATACAAATGTTCTTGATTCAAATAGGGTATTTGAAAGTTCAGATGTTGACAACAATATTGATATTGTTATTTCACCTAAAGTTATAATTTCACTTTCCATGGTACTAGTAGTCTACAGGTAACTATTAAATAATTTAGCTGACATAAAAATTGCTATATCTCTAATATGTAAGTAATTGGAATTATTCATTGCTCTCAGTGAGCTCAATTTACAGTGAGACAAGCCTAAGCATTGCCAAGGCAAGATGTTCATGTGACAGATAATTATACTTTTGTTCAGATTTACAGTTAAATTACTTAAGAGAATGAAATCATGCAGCGAATCATTTTTATCTCCCAAAATATTTCTCAACACTGAAACTGCTTTTGACGAGACGGATACTTATGAAAATTAAGTGACCCCCTCTCAGCTGTTTGAAAAATACATGACCCCCTTGCAGTTTTCAAATTTAAGGTGACCCCCCTGGATTTTGCCGGCCCATCCCCGGCCGTAATAACTGAACGTTCCCTTATTTCCCATTCTATGCAACTTAGTACTTTGTCGTCTTGGATAAATACGTAAAACTGTTATACTCTACTTGTAAAACAAAAAAGAAACTTGATGTTCATCAGTAAGGTTAATGTTGCACCTTGATCATTCTTTTGTTTAAAGTTACAGCACGAAAATATTGTCTTAATTATAATTGTTAAAACATCTTATAAGCTGAGATAATTACTTAACATATTCCCTTCATACACTTGTTGTGTTCTTCGTTTACTAGCGGGTACGTTGGTATGTCGATGTTTATTATTTTCGTTTTCTCAAGGTTGCAATTTTTGAATGAATTTTAAAATCTAATATTTACTTAAACAAACATGAAAGTCATAATACAGAAGAATAATTACTGTTTCCATTCCTAATCTCTCTTTTCAATGTTAATGGAAAGTTTAATTATTTTCCCTGTATCTAAATATTCGCCAACACAGCGAGATTATACCATTATATTTTATTGTGTAAACGTTTTCGTGATATCCAAAGCATGAACAAACATCCTACTGCATTCATATGGATAACGTTATTGTAAGCATCGCTAGATATTACAATAAAGTGATTACATAACGTAATTTATCCATACGATCTAAATCTATAGTCCTTCACCAGAAAATCTCTCAAAACCAAAAACAAAAGTATGAATGCATCTACGTAAACGAATAATATGAAAATACATATCTTGCTTTGTAAGTGAACAGCAAACTCAAAATTGATTACAGAAATTTAAAATGAAAAAAAAAACTTTCAGTGAGCATATGTTCTTTAACACTCTATATATGAAATACACAATATGGAAGTTAATACATTCACATGGAATTCGGGCGTGCCTTATTTCCCGTTCTATTCAACTTAGTAATTTGTCTTTTTGGATAAATACTTATAACTATTATGCTTTACTTGTAAACTGAAAAATAAACTTGATGATCATCAATCAAATTTTAAGGTCAAAGTTGCACCTTGATTTTCCTCTTTGTTTCAACTTACAGCAAAAATAGCCTTCATTTAACCTGTCAAACATGTTTTATAAGATGTGAGAATTTCTCTATAAAGTCTCTTCACACATCTTTGTTAAATTGAGCTACATTGGAATGCTGTTGTTTATGATTTGCCTCCATTAGGGTTGCTATTATTGAATAAACTTTACAATTTCAAAACAGTGTGACATATTATTGTAATACCAACGGTCAATATTTGAATTCGTAACAATGTATGGGTGGATGGCGCATGGATGATTTTGGGGAAAAGTGTCACCCGAAAGCCCGGTGATTTTTTGTTCTAAACGCTGAAACCTGAGAGGATTAGGGACGCGTTCAAATGCCAGTGACGGCATCTTGCGAAGCGCAATCCTTTACACCTGGCTTCATGTTGATTCCTAATAACCCTATAGAGCAGCTTCAATCGAACATAGGGAAATGTATTGAAGAGGTCAGATTTCGGGCTTTGGTGGTGGGATGCGCCAAATTTAACATTGATTTTTCTCTTCCGTAATTTTGAGATCAAATACTGACGTTTGGCATGAAAATATCAAATCATGTTATAAATGCTACAAAAAGAAAATGACATTCTGTTAAAAAAAGAACAGAGTATGCATTGCTAAGATCGATAAAATTGTCTATCAGTCCACCTATATCGATGTTTACTAGAATATGATTTATCAACAAGAAAAAACATATTCACTTTATAAAGTGTGTTACACAAGTCATCTATATTTATGAAAAGTCATTGTTTACTGCTCACTCCATCCATAGATTATATTATTCTACTTTGATGAAATACAAGAAGAAATGGCAATTAACAATAGACTGGTATGATTAAACGGCGAACTAGTGATTTTAAAACCAGTTTAAAATGTCCAAACTATATCGCAAAACCAGTACCCATGAAAACGAAAAGTTTTTATAATAACATGAAAAGTCTACACCACAGTGAAGCTATTCATAAGGGTGAAATATAACAACATGTCATTCTCGAAAACGTGAAAACAGCTTCATTGAATAAAGGTAAGTAACATATTGACTATATATGAAAACGAAAATACTCACGTCTAAATGAATACATTGACCGACACCACCATTACTTTCCATGACGTCTACATTTGTGTTTGATAGAAGTATTTTCTTTATTCTTTGAGAGGACGTAGGCCAGACAAAACCGAAGCTAACGTTCGTTGCCAAAATGTATGTAACAATTTCATTTATTTTTTCGTTCTTGCGAACGCGATTTTACGTTCTAGGTTACACTTTATGACACTGATGATGGAACTCAAAAAGATGAACTCCATCTGTTCATACTCTTTTATTGGATTTCGTTCCAATCGTACAAAGAGCTACTCATTGTCAGCAGAGGTATAGCGAAGAATGTGCTGGTATTTTCCGTAGCCAAAATGTTTGGCAATATTGTATTTCCAATTGTCATGATAATGTGGACCTACCTCCGAAAGGAAATTTACAATCCCCTGTCTTTTACCCTTCGACATAGCCTCCCAAGTAAATGCGAGCGATTCAAGGGTGCACTTGTTTGATTGAATGTCTCCCTTCAAAGGATCAAGTAAACAGGAGACGAGTTTTGTCAGAGTAAAGAATCAATCCTACATATGTGATCGCAAAATGCTTCAGCAGCGTGTTTACTCTCAGAGCTTTTATCAAGACATTATAATGTTGATCGTCTATGGGAGCTTCGATTAGTAGCCTTAAACTGCGCATGGATTTTTTGCTTTGTACTATCTCACAAGCTTTGTGGATCGTTGCATTAGAAAACTTACCTATTGATATTTCAAGAGAGGTCTCTTTACCGTTGGCCACGCTATTCAAACATTTACTATCAGATATCAAATTCTCCTCAAACACACTGAGGCATTTGACATGTGTGCCGGTTGATGTTACATATAATTCGAAACTGCTATCGTGGTCTGGGGTCAAAAAAGCCACCTCAATCGACTCTGTTTTCTTATTGTGTTGGATAAACATTGATATGGAAGTTTTCAGAGCCGCTAAACTGCAACTGTTGTCTGTTTTCACCAAAAAGGACACTTGGCGAGGTCCATTGTCTATGAGGCGCTCGAAACAATCTTTGAAAATACCAACGTCTGTGCTCTCTAAGTCTACCCCCAAAGCAAAATGTAATATGTCTTTTTTACCTGCTACTCTGCTGAACAAAGTTTTCAAACCGTTATTAAAACGTGCAGAAGCCAATTTGTGACATTCAACGTGTAGGTAAACCCTGAGAGACTGCAATTGCTTGAAGTCAGAATCAGATTTGATCATATCTGACAAGCGATCAACCACAAATTCCTGGGAATCTGATAATTTGCAAAAGACGACTAGCGACTTTAACGACATTTTTCTTCCTTTACATACTTTCGCCAATGCAGAGACCTCTTTAACGTCTGAGCAGTGCAGCCTAACGTTTTCAATCGAGCCATGGTTTAGTTTTAACACGTTTAGAACACAGTCGAATCTGCATGTCTTTTTGGACACTTCTACACCATCTTCATAGTCGCATTGTGGTTCATACAGACACATTCTAGGCATGGGAGTAACTTTGGTATTGTGTTCATGACCAAAGTAAATCAAAGATTTCTGCAATGACTTTAGTTTTTCAATACATTTTTCACTATGTTGTGATATATGTAAGCATTCAAAACAGACACCGTTCAGCTCCGACAGCTGATCAGCTGATATATTTTGTTGACGCATATTATCTATTTTCCTGTCAAACTCTTCGAAAATCAGCTCACTTGTCGGCTCATCCGATATTCCAGAGAGGAACTTTAGAACCGAATGTGATTTTGATGGCTCATCGAGTAGCATGCCAAGAATATCACGATTTTCATTGTTCATATGACGAGAAGCGTGCAAAGCCGTGAAATACTCTAGCCATGTCTTATGATAGAAATAATAGATTTCGTTCTCTGTCTTCTTTACCCTAGAATGCCCAGGATCGCACACTAACAACCCTAATTTAAGCGATTCGGAATAGGATATGTCATTTTTCAGGAAATCTGACCTATTATCCATGAACACTTTATATGAGTTAAAGGCTAATTCGTCCCTTGCCCTAGTGATATCCTCGGGTATTTCGTCACTATCTTGATTGATGTTATTTTTCACACAATACCTCTTCAAAATACAACAAAGAACCTCACTGTATAGGCCCGCCAACGTTCTTGGAAAATCATTACCCCCTTCTGCTCTGTAATCCTCCCAAAGCATGCAAAGAAAAGACACATGTAGAGGGCTTTTGAGAATATCGCTCATCGAAATCTGACTAGCGACCGCCCTCTGTTGTCGGATTTCTATGATGAGGTCTTCACCTGTTCTAGGGTCGTCCTCAAAATACTTGTTAATGTATTGATAGATATATTCCTCAGTGAATCCCTGCAGTACTAAATGCATGTCGCATTTCTTTAAATATTCAGTTTGAAGGCTTTGCCTTGTGGTGACGACAGTAGTACAATGTTGTTTCAACTTTCCCCGAATTTGATCAGGTATTTCTGTTTTTTCCAAAAAAGATTTATCAATTTCATCAAGACCATCGAATAGAAAGAGGATAGATTCCGCATTATCTGAAATAAGCAATTCAAGCTCCTTTTCCGAAATACCTAGGTCACGCGGAATAAGTTGCGCAAATATGTCATCTCTTATACTATATTTTGTTACATTTCTCATTTGTAGAAAGAACAACAATGAGTACTGTGAAAGTGTGTCACAAGCCCAATCATAAGCTATCTTTTTACACAGAGTCGACTTTCCAATAGCTGGCCGGCCTTCTATTTTTATACGCAATGGATGCTCTTTATCAGTCGATAGTTTGAATATGTCGTGAAGGTTCTTTATTTCGTCACCAGCATGCAAAACTCCCTTCTTCACCTCTTTTACCGATAGCATCGAGTATAGCTCCCCAAGTTTAAGTTTCAAATCGTTGTTCCATGGAATCGGCTGAATTTGTGTAAAGTGTTCCTTGTATACGGCTTTAAGATATTCTTGGAGTTTATGCATATTGTCTGAGTCGTCACCTATTGGATTATACACAAGAAAAAATATTGGCAAAGGAACTTGAAGGGGCAATATAACAACTCACAAATATGCTACGTTCACATTTCAAAATTTGAGTCGGCCCTGGGCCGGGTTAAAATAATCCTCTTTTGGGACACGATTTTGTTCGCGTTCACATTTCACAGGATTTAGGATCGGCCCAGGATCACCACTTGTGAACCTTTTATCTGTTCAGAAATCAAAATCAACTGTTGCTTTTCTTGCGGTTTTCACGTGCAAAAAGCGCTAATCTAACTGTTAACCGACATTTGAACCAGCGGAGGCATTGGATGAACTTACTCGACAGAATTGGACTCACAGATGGTGCAGAAATTACCACTGCACTGTGTTTATGACGTCTTTGTTAACTAATGCATGTCTTGCGCGTAACGTTAATCGGATGGCGTGGTCCTGATTGCGGAGCAAAACCTTGTGGAAAGACATTGTTTTGACAACATGGGATGATAAAGACTGGAATGAAAACTTTTCGGTTAGGAAGGGCGTCATCTGGATCCAGGATCGGTCCAATGTGTTCAGACACGCAATTTGGACCCGATCCTGATTTTGGGATGGTCCTGGATCCCACTCCTTGCCAGTTCCAAACAAGGCTGGCCCTGGACCGACCCAGCGCATCTACACTGACAACTTTGAGTCAACTCAAAACCTGGGCCAGCCCAAATTTTGCAATGTGAACATGACAACCATAAAGCATGTATTCTACACGATTATAAAGGTCACAATGTTTCATAACATGCTAATGATTGTATATGATCGTCAGATATCGTAAGTAATAGTATTACATAAATATCAACTCGTATAAAGTTAAAGTAAATCGTGGCAGATATTAAATGGATATCTTAAGATATCATAAATGCCGTGTCATATGGTGTTGTCACGTCGTAAAATCTCATTTTACATAACATGACCTTATGTCTTACCATGTCATGTAATGTTTGTTATACCACACCATACCATACCATATCACACAATACCATACCCTATACCACCCTGTCTAGTCCCAGTCCCTACTATACCCTACCCTTTCCTTCCCTACGTGTCCAAATACATCATATATAATATCATATCATATCATATCATATAATATCATATCATATCATAACATTTTTACAAAAAGCTTATATCGGCTGTTCCTGTTTTGTATCAGCATAGGTGTAATTTGTACTGAGTCATGCAAGAAACCCAACAAAAAAGACACGAAAGCTAATAGGACATGAGGATCAGACCATGTTGGATAATAAGAGCCTTGTTAGTTTCTTCGACCGGGGGATTGGCATGGATTTTTTGCGCACGCTAAAAGTACATTGGACCCCCGTCGAGCCAACGGTGACATAAAGTTGAAAAATCATGTCGACTACCCCTTTAAACACCTTTAAACACCTTGGTACGTAGCAATCACATTATCGACTTTTTAGTGATTCATTAAAGGTTCGTTTATTTTCTTTTCCATTTCTAGATTCTACACTCGATTTTAGTTGTATTAATTTTTTACTTTACTTTGCTTCGCTGTTCTGCGTTTTTTTTAAAGTTTTTCACTTTTACGTCCTAGGTACACACACACATTATATATAAATATATATATATATATATATATATATATATATATATATTAAAAAATACGTCAAGTACAAAGTAATGATAGATAGATAGATAGATAGATAGATAGATAGATAGATAGATAGATAGATAGAGAGAGAGAGAGAGAGAGAGAGATAGATAGATAGATAGATAGATAGATAGATAGATAGATAGATAGATAGATAGATAGATAGATATCACAAAATTTTGTTTTGGTGAAAGTTTTGGTAAGTTTGTTGTATGCATAGGAATTTCAACATTGGCAAAGTATGTATTCAGTATTTCGAATGAGCCTTACGTCAAGTACAAAGTAATGATAGATAGATAGATAGATAGATAGATAGATAGATAGATAGATAGATAGATAGAGAGAGAGAGAGAGAGAGAGAGATAGATAGATAGATAGATAGATAGATAGATAGATAGATAGATAGATAGATAGATAGATAGATATCACAAAATTTTGTTTTGGTGAAAGTTTTGGTAAGTTTGTTGTATGCATAGGAATTTCAACATTGGCAAAGTATGTATTCAGTATTTCGAATGAGCCTTGATTGTATGTCACACTTTCAGTGCATAATCAGTTGTCAAGAAGTGTTGTACACGAATTGATTTCAACCAGTTATGCAAAGAGAACACGAGTATATACCAAAAACATTGGGGGGGGGGTAATTAGACTGTTATCAGTCATCAAGTTAAGTGATAATGAGCTTGACCTTTGCTGACTGAAAATCTGTTAAGGATGATGGAGTCACTTGCTACGTCATCATAGCTGCAAAAATAAAATGCGCACTCTACGACGCGCGCGCCCACTGTACGTGACCGTGTCCACCGAAAAAATTACATCGTGGTTTTGATGGAAACCTATCATCATACAACTAATTGTCAGAACTTTTAGCATGCAATCGGACGTTGTTAGTGATGATTGAATGATAATTATATTATCTTCGAGTTGTAAGTTTTAAATGTTTGAATGTTAACATATTTACAAAGTATTTAAAAACTCTTACAAAATAATTTAAAAAGGACATATTTTTCATCAAATTGTGATTTTTCTCATTTCACATATGGGGAGGGGTGATGTTAAGCAATGAAACTTTTTAAATAGGCTGGTGACCCCATATTTTTATTTGATGTATATAATGTGCAATATCTGAACAGTAATTTATGTGAAAATAAACAAAATTGTTGGATTAGAAATCTAAATAATTCTACAAAGTATGGATAAGGCGTGGTTATTGCATTTAAGTTTGCAACATCTTTAACTGTTGTTTTGGAAGGCCTGAGAAGTGATGATTTTAATTCTTATGCATATTTTCAGCGGAAAAATGCCTAAAACTTTCATTTATTATTTAATGTTGTCCACATATAAATAAAACAAGTGCAGCATTTCAAGTAAGCAACTGAAAGTACATATATCGGGTTGGGCAACGCTTACGGGAGATTAATAATTTCTTTCATTCGAATGGGATAAAGTGGGTTTATTTCAAATTCTTCTAGCTGCCAAATTAATCTGGTGACATAATTAATCTCATCCTCACATATAAGTCTTACTGTAAGAGATAAGTAACGAAAATTGTTGGTAAAAAATTTAGTGGCTTGATTACTCCTAAGGGGGCGCTGCACACAACACAGTGTTATTTTGCTCAAAATCACCTTTTTGCAAATATTCATTCAATTTCAGTTAATTTATTAACCCAAGATAATTAATATTGGTTGGGTTCACCTTTTAGCTTGTCAAGCAGTCGAAAATTGCGTGATAAAGAAGTGTTAATTAATGCAAATTTATGCTAATCACCCGATTTTCTGGCTTCTTTTTCATTCAAATTTCATAATTTCCAAAGAAATTAACTCATCTCTGGCTGGGTCAAATTTTCTGAAATTTTCCTATTATGTTCTTTAAATACTATATAACAAAAGAACTATTTTGGTTGACAATAAAGGTTTTACATTTTGAATAAGAGGCATTTTAATTTTTCTAATCATGATTTTAATCACTTTTTTGAGTGTTAGTCTTTTAAGCCTTGCCATTTTAGAATAAGGATAGATAATACAAAATAAAATAGTCGTTTTTTCTATATGTATCAAGTGAGATATTACATTTCAGAAAATAGCGTCAAGTTCTTGACTTAAATTAATTTTTATCATTGATACCAAAATTGAGGTTTTTTAACCCAAATATACACCCACTTCATTCCCCGAGTAAAGTACTGCTACCACACTAAATTTTAGAGTCTCTCCTATTTGAAAATACATAGTAGAGGGGGTTTCCTTGTAATCTTTGATGAGAAATATTGCTTTGAAAAAAACTGTCTTGGGAACATGCAGCTCCACCTTAATTTTCTCGTTTACTAGGTCAACTTAATATTACAAGGACAGCAGCTGCGTCTATAACGATCTGTTCATGATTTTACTCTGTATATCGACAGAAATACCCAGAGTTCACTGTGTCAACGTAGTGTTCATACTGTAGGGATGAGCCATTGGCTATACATGAAATTTACTTGCTGCTTTTAATCTGTTTTGACAATATTTAAAATGGGCATTGCAATATGCAATTAAACCATTCACCAGAATGCGAGTTGACCTCTAAATATCGCACCGCACCTTACTACGCACCACGAGCACCAAACATTGCATCACATTGCATCACTCGAAGTCATATCATACCCACAGAAAGTTGAATCATTCGAGTAATGTATGCGTACTATTCGATTGCGGTAGTTTCTTAATTACCTTTGCAAGTTGTCAACGTTGCACACAATCTTGTCAATCCAACCTCTTCTAGCAAGTACTGTAGGAATGATGTGTCTGTGTTACCTATCACATTTTTATAATACAGCTCCTTGAACAGTTCTGAAGGATCTTGTAGTTTTTCCAATATTCTTGGTGGTATCTTCTCTTGAAACAGATACTTTATCGATTTGAACTTTTCTGTGAAGACATTAGAAAAAAGATAAAACAACTCTGTCACTTCCTACCGTTGAGATAAATATTGTTGTCTGAGGCAAAGGTGCTCAACGTCTTTTAGAATAACGTTGCACACGGAAATCGTGCGGGCAGCTATTGAGACCATGGAGCTATTATGTTGAGACATACAGTGAACAGTGCCCAGTGCACTGCTCTGCCTGCTCAGCTCTACTGTTAACGTTACTATCTTATACAATCGGCGAATTATAAAATCACTTGTCTATAATTTTAATGTTGAAACATGCATTTTATTGATAACTGCAAAACGGAAATCATGCAGGTAGCAACGAGTACAATTATATCATTTCTGACAGATTGTTATTGCCTGATGAATCTTTTACTTATGGAAGTGACATGCATGGCTCTACTTCATGGTTAGACCATTGTCTATTTACATCATGGTTAGACCATTGTCTATCTACTTCATGTTTAGTCTATTGTTTATGTACCTCTACTGCTCATTCTTTTATTAAGCCTGTTGATATTTTGTATGACATGATTTTGTCTGACCATTTACCTCTCAGTATTGCATGTGATGTTAGTATTTTGACATCGTGCAAGCACACAGAAGTTAATGATAGAAGACCAGAAATGACTGTAAACTGGTGTAGTGTTAGCACCAAGCAACGAAATTTGTATAATTTAACTTCAGACAGACTCCTTGCTGACATAATTGTTCCTACTGATGCATTATGTTGTAAAGACATGCATTGTAAAGATTTGAGTCACGCTGAAAGTATTTCTAACTAATTTTCTCGTAGATGTCTGGCGAGAAGTCAATCCCCATTAAAAGCAATTCACCTGGCGTCAGTTGTCTTTAGGCATTGCCAGCCGACTTGACTACTGGCTCATTTACCAACATCTTATATCAAATCTGCAGACATTCGGCCTGCTATAAGGACCGATCACGATACGGTATCCTTGAAGATGTATGCGAGTAAAATCCCAAAAGGCCCTGGTTACTAGAAGCTAAACACATCATTGCTAAAAGAAGAGCAGTGCTGCTCTCTTTTAAAACTAGTCATCGAGAAAACAAAAAGAATGTGAAAATAAGTTTTACTATGGCACAACTCTAGGTCTAATTAAAATACCAGTGCGAGAGGAGTCAATTGCTTATACTCGAAGGAAGAAAACAGCAAACAAAAAAGAGAGAAAATATAATATATAGAGATATAGAAGATTAAGAGGAAAAATTGAATAGTTGTCAAAGTAATAGCAAACAACTAAAAGTTAAATATACAAAATTAAAGAACGAATTGAATAAAATATATATCAATAAACTAAGAGGTATTCAAATCAGAGCAAGAGTAAAGTATTACATATGAAGAAGGTGAACGAAACACCGGTTACTTTTTGACTCTGGAGAGAAAACAATTTGGAAAGAAACATCAACAAGTTATTGGTCGATGGGTAAATGATTACATGCTTAGAGTAAATCATACGAGGCGAAAAAAAATTATCAAACGCTATGTAAAGCACCAGAAACAGGCTCTGAGGAAAACGTTTTGTGGAGATATTTACAAAACAAAAACAGTGAAACTAAAAAAAGTTCTGACAAACGAAGAAGCTGAAAAGTGTGAAGAATTAATAACAGAAAATGAATGCCAACAAGTGATATTCAAAATGAAAACCAACAAAACACCAGGGGATGACAGTTTACCGATCGAATTTTACCGCAGATTTTGGAAGACTTAAGTGAAATTATGGTCAAATCATATAATGAACGCTACGTAAACAAACATTTAACTGAATCTCAGAAAAGAAGCATCATAAGCCTTATTCATAAAAAATTTCCCGTTTAGATTTACAAAACTGGCGTCGTATCTCTCTCTTAAATCAAGATTACAAAATTTTATCTATGATCCTCGCTGAAAGAATGAAGAAAGTAATTTCAATCATAATTGATCAAGATCAGGTTGGCTACATAAAAGGAAGGTATATAGGTCAAAATGTGCAAACGCTTGAAGATGTAATTACACACTTAGAGACAACAACCGAGGTGGCGTAATCGTTTTTCTAGATTTCTATAAAGCTTTTGATTCTGTTTATCATTCTTTTCTGTTAGCAGTTTTACAAAAAATTGGTTTTGGGCTACAGTTCATAAACTGGATTGAATGTATATACAAAGATTCAAAAAGTTTTGTGGCAAATAGTGGTTGGCTGTCAAGTAGCATTAAAATTTAAAAAGGAGTAAGACAAGGGTATTCACTCTCTGCACTTTTATTTTTATTAGTCGTCGAAAGTTTAGCAACAAAAATAAGACATGATAAAGATATACATGGGGTAAAGTTAGAGAGGAATCAGAACACAAGGAAATCAAAATTGCACAGATGGCAGATGACATGCAGCTTTACATCACAAAATTTAAATCCCTAACAAGAGTCCTAAATTTAATTGATGAGTACGGGAAGTTTTCTGGACTTAGATTATATCGAAATAAAACAGAAGGTCGTAAATTGGGAAAGTGGCAAAACAAAATGAATTTACAATATATTTCATGGCCAGACAAACCTATCAAAGCACTGGGAATATACTTTGGTAATAGTTAAAGTGAAACCGTCAAGCTGAACTGGAATATTAAAATAGACAAAGTGGAAAATATGTTGTGTGCTTGGAAAAAAGATACTTATCCCTCTTTGGTAAAATCACCGTTTTAAAAAGATTAGCGATGTAACAAATTTCTTATGTTGCTTCAATGATTGATATTCCAAACGATACAATTGCAAAAATAAACAAAGTCTTTTATGAATTCTTATGGGATGGTAAAAAGGGAAAAGTACAACAGGTAATCATAATCAATAAATTAGAACAAGGTGGACTACAAATGATTGACACCGAATCTCATTTGAAAGCTCTAAAATGTTGTTGGGTAGACAGGTTAGGCAACAACACAAACGCTACCTGGCAAATACTACCATATTATTGGCTTAGTAATATTGTAAATCTACCAACATCATTACTTGACAGATACGTGTTACGCGAAATGACAAAAATGTTACCAGCATTTTATCGAGAAGTGATGTCATCTTGGTATGAGATTAACCAAAGTCAAACATTAGCTTAGAATCCAAATGGTATCGCTAATCAAATAATCTGGGGAAATAAGTTTATAAAATTTGAAAAAGAAAGCTCAATTCTTTAAAGAATGGATTAGATCGGGTATTATACATGTTGCCGATTTATTCAAAAATGGGGGAATTCTGAAAGAATAGGAAATAGTTCATAAATTTTGGTACTCTGTTTGTAATACAATATCAATTCAATGTCTGCTTGGTTCTCTGTAAGTAATGGTGTAAGGCTAGGAGGGGTGCTGTCTCCTTACCTTTTTAACATTTACATTGATGATCTAATTCAGAAGTTTTGTGACATGTGTCTTGTAATATGAATTTTCTTCAAAAATATGATTTTTTTCATCCTGTGAGCGAAACTTCTCCAGGCCCATTGATTGGTGGAAAATCTATAATGAGTCTTTGCATTGTTACTTTAATTGTTCAAACAAGTATTTGAGCAATATTGATATAAACAGGGACGCTTTTACCTGTCATAACCCGCATTGTAAAGACCCTGTTCATATTTCGTCTATTTCTAAACTTTATGATGATATTGAGCATGCTTTATCTTTGGCTTCATCACACTCCATCTCCAGTAAGTCTTATTCTAAATGCAGAGAGAAATCTATCCCTGGTTGGAATCAGTATGTTAAAGAGTATCATTCCATTGCCCGCGATGCCTTCCTTTTGTGGCGAGAAAGTGGCAGCCCTCGGTACGGTCCAAATTTCGATCTTATGAGAAAGACTCGTGCTAAGTTCAAATTTATGTTTAAGATGTGCAGAGATAACGAGTCTCGGATGAGAGCGGATGCTCTGGCTGACAATCTTTCAAACAAAAATGTTAAGCAATTTTGGAAAAATGCTAATAGCGAAAATAAGTCTGCACCTTTGTCTTCTTCTATTTGAGGTTGCAACGGGCGTAATGATATAGCGAAAATGTGGCGTGATCATTTTGCAGAGTTACTATCGTCTGTTCCAAACTGTAGTAATGAATCCTATGTAAAAAATAGTTTTTCTATAACTACTTTTAATGATGAAATGATTACTTCTCCAACTGTCATCAGTGAGTGTGTTTCTAGGGCTCGCAAGTGGCAAAGCTTCTGGCCCGATGGTTTAGTGGCCGAGCATCTGAAATATGCACATCATCGTCTTCATGCTCTCCTTTCTATCTTGTTCGCTGCTTCACATGTTCATGGGTATTTACCTTCCCGTATGCTTGATACCACTTTGATCCCTCTTGTTAAAAACAAAAATGGTGATGTGACTGACCCTAGTAATTATCGTCCAATCGCCATTGCTACAGTTATTTCCAAGGTATATGAAATTTTGATTCTTAACAAATGTGACAGGTTGCTTGATACCTCTGATCACCAATTCGGGTTCAAAGAAAATCATTCAACTGACATGTGTGAATTCCTCTTGAAAGAAAGTGTTGATTTTTACAATCGGCACAATAGCCCTGTGTTTCTTTGCTTTTTAGACGTCACTAAAGCGTTCGATAGAGTGAATCACTGGACATTATTTCGAAAATTGATTGATAGAGGGTTACCTCTTTTTATAGTTAGAATCTTAACTTATTGGTACAGACATCAAGAATTTCGATTTAAATGGGGGTCTGGTTTATCAGAATGTTTCCCAGTTCGCAATGGTGTTAGACAGGGTGGTATTCTATCTCCCCGTCTCTTTTCTGTATACATTGATAACCTGAGGAATTTGCTCATCAATACAAAAGTTGGTTGCCACGTTGGTGGTATGTGCATTAACCATCTGTTGTATGCTGACGATATTGTTTTGATTTGTCCAACTGTTAAAGGTCTCAATAGCCTTTTGAAAACGTGTTCTAGTTATGCTGATATTCACGATATTATCTTTATTCCGAAAAAATCGAAACGCATTGCCGTTATCCCAATTCAGATCGACTTAAAATTGTCCATATTCCCCAGTGTTTACCTTAATGATACCATTTTGTCTTTTGTTGATAAGCATTCATACCTTGGAGTAATTTTGAATTGTATTGGTAATGATATGGACGACATGAAGCGTCAGATGACGTCGTTTTATATTAATGCCAATTCTCTTGTTCGTCAATTTTCGAACTGTTCCTATTCAGACTGTTCCTATTCAGTCAAAATAACTTTGTTTGAAGCATATTGTACTATGTATTGTTCACATTTATGGCGTCTCTTCACGAAAAACTGCATAAATGATGTCCGAGTGGCATACAACAACGTTTTCAGAATCCTGTTACGGGTTGACCGAAAATTGAGTATAACGGGTGTTTTTTGTAAATAATAATATCATGACCTTTGAAAGCAAGCAATGCACCTTGCGTTCCAGGTTTTATTTAGGATTGGGAAAAAGTGAAAATCTATTTATTGCTGCTACGTTGTCTATGTATGTGCGTTTTAATAGTGCTTTTTGGAAAATATTGTACAGAGATTGCTTTTAAATTGTCCCTCTGTTGGTTTGTTTTAGTCTTTCATTTTTTTAGTTTTTTTAGTGTATCATATGAGCTGGTTCTCGAAATAAAGTTTTATTATTATTATTATTATTACTATTACTATTATTATTATTATTATTATTATTATTATTATTATTACAAGTTTAGGGGCTATAAGTATTATATAGAAATCTAATAACAGTTCATTGAAGCTGTGTAGGAATTCTGAAAAAGAAGTGTTGTATATTTTAATTTTGTCAATAGGGGTGACTTCCAATTGTTTTACGTGCAGCGCATAATTATGCATTATACTGTACGGAGAGAGGGGGATATCATTAAGCCAAGGGGTAAGTAAATGCTTGTCGGAACAGTGACACTAAGCAGTTTACGCGATACCAGCAGGCCTAGACTTTTAACTTTTGTGCGAACTTTACGGAAACAAATTCAATCGGTTCAATTTAATTTTGTTTTTAGTTTTCTTCCATCAAAAGTCACGACTATGAAAAAGATTTCCGATATAAATTAACAATCTCTCTCTCTCTCTCTCTCT
>LD344110.1:98259-128114 GCA_001465055.1 Ptychodera flava | reverse complement strand
CCAATATACATTATGTTTACTATTCATCCTAGAATGAAGGCAAAGAAATTACAATTATTATTATTATAGAACAAATTTCTTAGTTGTTACTTAGAAATCCATTAAATGAATAAAAAACAGTGAATTATGTTTTAGCATAGATCCTCTAGAGGGTCTATGGTTTTAAAAAAAAACTGTGGTTCCAAAATGGTTACCAAGGCAACATAAAACAAAAATGAACATGGAGTTCATGCTGTGATAAATACACTAAGGAGAGCATTTGCATAGTAACTGGGATTACTTTTAATGGAATTTGGAAAAAAAATTTGAAATTTTAAAATGCAAATAGGTTACTATGGAAACACAGGGCAGTAAAAATTGATATCATATTTTGTCTTTCTAACCCAAAATAACCCTTTTGTATAATATTTCTGTTGATTACTGGATTTTTACACTGGATATTTGGTCTTTCTAACCCAAAATATCACTTTGATATTACACATTCTGTAGATTACTGGATTTTAGGTGAAATCTTTAAAAAACTGGTAATTTTTACTCCTGAATGGTTGCCATTGAAACATCTCACATTAAAATGAGTTTGATATTTTTCGGTGTGCAAACCAGAAAAACCCTTATGATCAAATTTTTACATCAATCAATCGTTCTTTAATAGGAATTAGGGAAAAAGTAACATTTTCAATCCCAAAATAGTTACCATGGCAACTCGAAACATTACAATAATTCTGGTTTTTGTGTTCTCTGACCCGAACTCCCCCACTAGATAATTTTCATATAAAATCAAAGTAACTTTTCATGGGATATTAGAAAAACTGAAATTTTCAACCCCTAAAATGGTTACCATGGAAACATGGGGCAGTGAAATCGATATCATATTTGGTCTTTTCGACCCAAAATACCCTTATGGTGAAAATTTCACGGAAATTGAACCTATTATTATTCGCGTTATTATTTCTATATAATACTTATATTATATTAATTATTATTATTACGATTAATGAAAGACACGCCTAACTAATGACACGCCCAATTCATAATCTACTTAATTAGTAAAGTAGTTGGTGGGCGGAGCTACACCAAACACGTGATTCCCGACAATGGAAGAAAATTATCGTTTCTCGTACGCCTTGTGTAATGCTCAACGGTAGCAGGGTAAAATTTGTTATTCAGCACACTCATTTGGAGCATGTTATTACTAGTGTTAAAGCTGATGATGTCGATATTAAACGACAAAGACGTACTTTCTGTGTACTTTCTGCCAATATGCTATTGAAATAATGTAAGCTACCCATTTATTGCAGAATTCTGAACATTCCTAAGTTACACAATAGAAGACTAACCCTTAACATGTGCTTTTTGTACAAAATAATTCATTCACATTATGATGCTCCAGATATTCTAAATCAAATCTGCTTTTATGCCCCCAGTAGAAATTTACGCAGGAAACCCCTTTTTAAACCAGACTTGTGTTCTGTTAATTGCAGAAAATTCTCGACAGTGCCCAGATGCATGTCTGTTTTTAATGATATCTCTTTTAAATGTAATATAGATATTTTTTCTACGCTGTGTAGTTTTAAAACTATTTTATCCAGTCATTTTAACAGTTCTCCTTTTTGATTCGTGTATGTTTTTTTTTTGGTTGTCATGTACATTTGTCTTGTGATTGTGTGACTTTTTTGTTTCGCAGATCTGTTAGTGGGTTTGCCCGTTGATCTGAGTATCAAATAAAATAAAAATAAAATAAAATAAGCACTGTTCTACTGATGTCAAGAAAGTGTTGTTTTCTGCTTACTGTAGAAATATTTATTGCTGCCATTTGTGGTTTAACTACAAATCAAAGACTTGAACAAAGTATTTAACTAAAAGTTATGTACAACAATGTTTGGAGGAGGCTTCTATAGGAGTATCTGCTGGTAGCAGTGCTTCAAATATGTTTGTGTCTTACAATATTGTGTCTCTCGGGGAAGTTATCCAACATAGTATTTACAACTGTAAATGCAGAATTGGTAGATCTTCAAACGCATTGATTTCTGTCATATGTAATTCAGACTGAAATTGCCACAGTAAGATTTTCCGTTTGTGGAAGAAGCAGTTGTACACAATTTAAGTCTTTCTTTTGCAAGTGTTTCTCATTATCTCTGTTTCTTCTTTCTGTATTTTTTTATCATTTCAGTTTAACTTTTCTTGTGTTTGTGTAATGCTGATATGGACACATTGTCTGAAATAAACTTTAATAATAATAAAAATAATAATACAAAGTGTTCGACCAGGCCAAATAATATAGCAGAAATGTGGCGAAACCACTATTGTGAAATGTATAACTCTGTGATCACGAATAATGACAAGAATTTTGTGTTTAATGCTATTGAGTGCTGTAATATTGAAAAAGACATCATTGTTTCCCCAGTGATATTAAAGATGCCATAGGGAAACTTCAGGCTGGTAAAACTGCTGGTTCCGATTCACTTTCTGCTGAACATTTCAAGTAACTATGCAAGTAGTAAAGTTTTCATCCTTCTTAGTATGTGTTTTGCGGCTATGCTTGTAGACGTTGTTTGCGCTAGCCTTCTTTCTGTTACAACTTTAGTTCCTATCGTAAAGGATAAAAACAAAAACATTACTGACAAAATTAACTATCGTACGATCGCAATTTCTACTGTAGCTTCTAAACTCCTTGAGCTAATTTTGCTGAGAAATATTGATTCTTTACTTGTGTTATGTAAGTCATTTTCACACACTCATCATTACCTGAGTTCAATTAGTCTAGAACATTCTCAAGGTCACTGCCCTTAATGTCCTCACAACCTTGAATTCAATTAGTCATGTTTGGAATGTTCTAGAAATTTAGTTAGCTGTGTAAGAGAGATTATTTTAGAACAGTAATTAGCATGTCAATAAAAGTTCTAGACTGTTCTTATATGCTCTTATGTAAGCACATGTGTATAATAAGGGACGTGCACAGCTTCCAGGCAGACTTTTGGGATCGTGTCTCTTGTGTATTACTACAAGTGTTTGGAAACTCCAGCAGTAGTCATTCTCAAGACTTTTCAAGACCTTCACTGCCAACGCTGGATTTATACTGTGGACTTTTGTGCAATTTCAAGCCTGCAAGCCAAAGGACTGTTCATTCATCCGACTGACTGTTACAACTCTGAGACTGGAGCTTTGCCGTCCCAGCTGAGATAAGTAGTCTGTACACTTTAAAGCTTGTATTCTATCCCTAACTTAGCAATTAGATTTATTTTCGTAATAAATTTTGTTTAAAACGTAAACTGCTGAGTTCATCCTTTTGTTCGTTTTCTCTGCACGTAACACTTGCTACTTTGCATTATCAATTTTGTTTCAAATCAGGCCATTCTGCTGATATGTGTGTGTTTTTATTTTAAAAGAACTTAGAAGTCATCAACTTCCATAGAAATCATGGTAGTAATGTTGTTATCACTTTTGTGGACGCCTCTAAGGCATTTGACAGGGTAAACCATTGGGTTTTATTCAAAAGACTAATAAATCGAAAGGTTCCAGTTTATATCGTCAGATTTCTCTTTCATTGGTACAGAACTCAACAGATATTCATACGGTGGGGTTCGTGTACGTCTAATACATTTTCTAAAACAAATGGTGTAAAGCAAGGTGGGATCTTGTCACCTAAGCTATTTAATGTATATGTTGACGATTTGAGTTGTATTTTGTCAAAGACGAAAACTGGTTGTAACATCGGAGGAATTTGCATAAACCATGCATCGAATGTATGTCGATGATATTTGTCTCATTCGTCCTTCTGTGAAAGGGACTCAGACGTTGGTCAATATTTGTAGTTTGTATGGTGACAGTCACGATATAATTTTCAATAACAAGAAAACAAATTGCATGAGTGTTATTTCCGACTCCTCTAGAGTTCGTCGCATTCCTCCTGTCTATCTTAGAGGAGTTAAATTGAATTTCGTCACAAAGAAAAAGCATCTGGGTTACGTTTTCAATAATGTTTTCAGAGATGATGAGGACATTGAGCGCCAAATGATAACATTTTATGTAGCAGCTAATATGCTCTTGAGAAAATTTTCTCGATGTACTTTTAATGTCAAGTGCGTTCTTTTCAAAACGTATTGCTATCAACTGTATGGAGGTCCACTTTGGGTTAAATACTCTGTACATGTTATGAGAAAATTTGAAGGTCGCTTTCAATAACATTGTATGTCTCCTACGTCACAAGCCACGTTGAATACTGCTCACCCATTATATTTAATAAAGAAATTAGAAAGAGTCCAAATAAAATTTATCAAGTATCTTTGTTTCCGTTCATCGAAGGCTTACTCAAGGGCTCTGTATAGTAACCTATGTTATGAATTTCGCCTTCCCACATTGGAGAACAGGCGAAAAATTTTAGACACCTTTTTCTTTATAAAATCCTTCACTCAGTTTATAGTGTACCAGATGTTCTTGCACAGATTCATTTTAACGTTCCTGCTTTTACATTGCGTCGTGCTGTTCTTTTTAGACCAGTGTCAGCACGTACGAATATCTTGAAACACTCATTTTTATTTAGATCTCAGACATTTTTTAATTCTATCTGTAACAAGCAAAATTTAGATATTTTTAATAACTTCAGTAATTTTCGTCATGGATTATGTAAGATCCTTTTCTCTGAATAATTACTTTTATCTGGATGTATTTCTGTGTATCTTTCGCTGTGTTGCTGTTTTTTGGTTTTTTCTTATGTGAATTCTCCTGTCTGTTTGTTTACGTTGTAACTGTTATATATATTTTTCGTTTTTGTATTATATTTTTATTTTCAAATGAACCTGTTGTTGGGGCAACCTGTTGGTTCGAGATTAAATAAATAAGATTAAATAAATAAATAAAATAATGCTGCTTGTCTCTTATGTGGTACGAGAAACGATGTAGTGCTAGTTCCATGTTCGTATCAAACAGAATTGATAACTTCGATGCTTTGCTTAGAAAGAAAATTTATGGTTTAAGACAGCGACTGATGAAATGTAGGAACACAATTGTGCGACAAGTGTGTGAGTCTCTGTATCTGAGATCATGAAATTATGGAACAACCTTCTTTTTGTTTAATCTTGACAAATATATTCATTTCAACCATCTTTTTTTCACACAGTAACTTCTCTGTAAGTTTTTTTGTAATGATGATATGGAGGGCAAAGTCCGAAATAAAGTCTTAATAATAATAACAATAATTCACAGCCATTTTCAAAGTGTGCAGCTTGAAGTTGACGCATGCGCATATTTTCCTTTTAAACCATTACGTCGTTGTGAGTAAAACTGATGAATAGTCTTCAAAAAGGCGGTGGTACGGGAGTTGTCCGGAGGTAAAATTTAGCGACTTACCAGCAATTACATGGCCCGGTGCAGTTTTCGTGTTTCAAGAACCCAGTCGATTGATTTAGTACCACACATGCGACAACACAGAGAAGTTTGAATCTCCAGGGTTGCCAACAATGTTTTATTTTACGGATTTAATTTAAATTATTTTCCAAATACTTTCGTACCTTGAGTGTAATGTGTGCAAGACAGCTGAGCGGCCACAGCCGTGCTCTGGGCGCTGCTCACTGTATTTCTCAAAAGCTGTCCGCATGATTTCTGTTTGCACAGTTATTAATAAAATGCATGTTTCACCATTCAATTATAGATAAGTGGTTTTAAAATTCACCGAGTGTATAAGTAACAGCAGCTGAGCGGGCACAGCCGTGCAGTGCACTGATGAGCGCTGTTCACTGGATCTCTCAAAAGCTGTCCGCAAGATTTCCGTTCGCACAGTTGTTAATAAAATGCATGTTTCAACATTAAAAATAGAGACAAGTGATTTTAAAATTCGCCGTGCGCATATGGTCATGGCCAAAGGCATTTGTGTTTGTCATGGCTGACACTGGTATTGCAATATCGCTTGTCGGTGTGCTCGGTAATGGGTTGAATTTGTTATCAACCCCAGTCAATATTACTCATTTGCCGTTGTTGATCTTCATTGGCGACTGATTTATGGTAACTGGATACCGAAACTAGCTCAAACTCTTCGTCTCTATGTTTCCGTACGCTGACGACTGGCAAGATTGACGTCACAGTCGTGGGTCAAGCTCGACCGATGGAAATACTCTCGAGTCTAAGAGTTTCCCTTGTTATTGTCCGAAGCCAGTAACACAGCAAACAGCAACTTCGGGACATGTTTTCATAACGTTGTTTTAGTTTTTTCTTTGCAACCTGATGAGAGCTTTGATGTCTTCAGTCGAGACCGCAGCAAATATTGCAGATGTCAATGGCTTATCGCAGCTTTCGCCGGTACCGCTTCCATCGTCACCGTGCCGAGATATTAGTTTCACTTCGATAACAAAATTATGATTCCAAATTTTCGAAATAAATACAGTTCTACCAATCGTAATAATTATTTTCCTCCACAGATATACAATCCGCTTCAATATTTATTGTTGCTCAGGAGCCACTAGCCGGCAACAATATTTACCGATAGAAAGTAGTACGGGATAATAACTAATTTGCATAATTTAGCATGAAATAATTTCTGAACTATGGTTTTCTATGTAAACATAGTAATGGCAAGTGACCTGTTTTCAAAATGCTTTGCAGTTGGCAAAGAACGAAAGATGTTTTGCTGAAAGAAAGCAATTAGTAAAAAAGTTAAAAGCAGTGACAATTAGCTCAATCAAAAGCTAAAATACTTAGAAAAGTGTCACAGTTTTTTTACTAGTAGAAAATGCAAACACTATAGAGGGACTATATTATCTCTGTCTGTGAAAATACCAACTTTATTTCGCTGCCAACAGACTGGTAATCTGTGGTACATACTGTAATAATATATGTAACACAGTTTACTTTCATCACAGGCGGCCCATACACTATTGATAAGCTTATTATGGAGTTTTTCTCAGTTTTCTCTGTCACTGTCAGTCCCTTTCCTTTTCTTCATGCTCTGGCTGATCGTAGTAAATAAAATAAATGACTATATAGCCTAACCTATAGCCTCTTGACTCTTTATTTATTTTACACCCCATTACAAGGACGTTTATCTCTCATATACACATTTTGTAATTAATTAGTGAACACAACTAATTATGCTAATCCGTGGGCTTATCAAGGGTTGGTCAACATTGCAAAGATAGAGATGTAAATGAAAAAGGAGCAATTTAAGTAACCTTTCCTATCTTTCGTGATGTTGACCAACCCGTAAAATCCCTGATAAGTCCACGGATTAGCATAATTAGTTGTGTTGACTAATTGATTACAACATGTGTGTATGAGAGATATACGTCCTTGTAATGGGGTGTAAAATGAATAAAGAGTCACACAGGCTAGGTTAGGTTATATAACCATTTATTTTATTTACTCCGATCAGTCAGAGCGTGAAGAAAAGGAGAGAAAATGATAGAGAAACAGTGAGAAAAACTCAGTAATAGTTTTTCGGCCGCCTGTGGTTTGAGTATGTAAATGGGAAATCCTTAAATGTGAAATAAATAAATAAATAAATTTTCGACACACTATGTGTTGGTACAAAATTATTAAAGTCTCAGCTCGGAGCAATCTGCACTGACGTTAAAACTCCGGCCAGGCTACGCAATTACTAATCTATCTCAGTCCGTAGCATCCTCCAATAAACTCAGGATTCTATCAAAGCCCACGGGTACGAAAAGTCAATCATTTTGCAGCAATCTGCAATATCCGACACCCTATGTATAGTACAAAAATTATCAAAATGTCTCAGCTCAGAGCAAACTGCACTAAGGTAAAAACTCCGTCTAGGCTAAAGAAATTACCAACCAATCTATCGCAATAGTGCGTTGCATCCTCAAAAAACTCAGAACTAGGCTTATAGCTAAAATCCATGGATACGAAAAGTCAAAAGTTTGCAGCAATCTTCAAGATCCGATACGCTGTGTATATGACGAAACGGTTAAAATGTCTCAGCTCGGAGCAAACTGCACTAACGTTAGTGTTGCATCCACGATAATCTCAGGACTATATCTAAAGTCCATGGTCACGAAAAATTTAGCACTTTGCCGTAATATCCGACACGCTATGTGTAGTACAAAAATATCAAAATGTCTCAGCTCGGAGCAAACTGCACTAAGGTTAAAACTATGTCCATGATAAGAAATTTTACCTCTATCTCAGTCCGTAGCATCCTCCAATATGCTAGAGTCTCCATGTATAGTCAACATTTAGGGAAAAAAAACGCTAAGTTTCCAACAAACTGCAATATCCATCCAATACGCTGTGAATATGACGAAACTTTTAAAATGTCTCAGCTTGGAGCAAACTGCACAAACGTTAAAACTATTTCCATGATAAGAAATTTCAAATCTATCTCAGTCCGTTGTATCCTCCAATAAGTTCAGGACTCTATGAAAAGTTAATTACTTGCAGCAATCTGCAAGATCCAATACACTGCAGAGCATGCCGAAACGGCTAGAATGTCTCAGCTAGGAGCAAACTGCAGTAACGTTAAAACTCCGTTCAGGCCAAAAAATTACCAATCATTCCCGGTCGGTTGCATCCACAATAAACTCAGGACAATATCTAAAGTCTATGGTTTCGAAAAGTTAATCACTTTGCCTCAATTTCCGACACGCTATGTGTAGGACAAAAAATATCAGAGTGTCTCAGCTCGGAGCAAACTGCACTAAGGTTAAATCCCGTCCATGTCAAGAAATTGCCAATCTATCTCAGTCCGTAGTATCCCCCAATATGCTCGGGTCTCCATCTATAGCCAACATTTAAGAAAAAACGCTAAGTTTCCAACAAACTGCAATATCCAATACGATGTGTATATGACGAAACTTTTAAAATGTCTCAGCTCGGAGCAAACTGCACAAACGTTTTAACTATGTCATGTCGTCAATGACTGGCGACGAGATGGCTTTTGGCCTTTTGTAGCCTGTTTGGTCGAAAATCGTAGGCCGAGCAGATCGGACAGAGAGAATAACATTTATTTGTGTTAGTACAACGGTCCCCACACGGTTTTAGTTGGCTTGTCAAATTGCTAAGACTTCCATCATGACTTCCATCTATGATGGAACTTCGTCTTATATTTCTAATGTCTACCTTGCACGCGCAATGATCTATGCAAATTTTTCGACCCGCTCCGCCACAGGACGGAGATAATGTCTTAGCTCGGAGAGAGGTCCCTGGACCCTTCTCCTTTATTATATTAATGGGTAATGAGAAAGAGTTGAATTTGTGTGCTTGTGCACAAATGTCTATGTGACAAATATTTCGACTATCCCATGTGGTAGTCTTTGTGCCTGGTCGACGTTGTCGATCTGTCGTTTGCGCTGGGGTTGTCCCGTCAGGTTCCCGTGGGGGTGGGGTTCTTTGGGTAGCAGTGATCGCAAATTACGTGATGTTTTTCTGTCATTAGTATGCATAAATAAATATTTGTCTGCATTTTCCGCATAAACGACGAAAATAAAACCTGCTAGCGTTACAATGGTTATTAAAAGCCATTCTAGTTCCTGGTATTTTATTGCTCAGACTACAAGATGCAACAACAACCGCGCATGCAACAACAAAGTTTGTCCGAACTTTAGGCAGCGTTGTCCGAAAGTCGCAGCTATAGCGATCAACGCTATAATGTGGTATGTACTTTAGGACCTACGTACCGTGCTCTACCTCTGCCAGATGCCGCTGGGCTGACTTGGGCAGGTGGTGTCGGACATTGAGATTTGTTCACAGGCATAATTACCATATAGTCACAACCCTCGATCGGGCACTTCGCATCCACAGACGCCATTGGGATAATTTATGAACGCTCCGTTTCGTGTGCGTGTATGTGTCCTCAGCTGAACGCCGCCTCGTGTGCAGTGGTGGCTTATCGATGTTCCCGCGGTCCGTTAATTTCGTGTTCAGCTGTGTTCTCCTAAACCCCGATGACCTCCGCCTGACTGTAGATGGTTGTTTGGTTATAAATAAGAACACAGTTCCATTTGTTCAATCACTTTATAGCAACGTCAACGTGATACGACAATAACCAAACAAGTACATAACAGGTTGAAAATGCGGGAATGTCTGCATTGTCCTGTTGCACTTGCGCGTTGACACAGGGATCATGTATTGTACATCACGTATATGGAATGTTCTCTAACAATACAATTATTTTGCAAAATAATAAATTGTAACTGGTCGTACTAGGAGTAAACCGGCGTCTAGCGTCATGGCCTTGCAAAGTAAACATACAAGACCTGCATGTACGCCACGTAGATATTTTTAAAGTCAGTAAAATCTCGACGGGATTCGAAAGCCAGCCTCAGGGACAATGCTGTCAAACAGCAGAGCCATCAACCCTAGGTAGGAAATTCAGAAAATTCTCAATGGGATACGAACTCAGAACGTACGGCATCAAGTCACCTGTCGGAGACATCACAGTGAAAACCGCTCGGCTAAATCGCCACCCTTGAAAAGAGTGGTTCAATTAAGCGAGCTAAGTTGTTACATTTTTCTGACTGCGACCCCTCCACAGGCAATAAAGTTCAAGAAGCATCCGCGCGCACACACGCACACACTCGCTATCACGCATCGCTCACAAACTTTAATACATCAATGAAAAAGTGATGATTCCATAACCCATTCTGATAGTGATATCTTGGCCACGCCAAGTGAATACTCTCCTGATCCATATACATTGCTTTAACGACTCTACTGGTACATTGAGGATGTATCAGAGTCTTGTGGTAAAAAAGACGTAGAGCGACTTTTTTTTCTATTGAGACGTAGGGGATGTTACAGAGTCTTTTGGTAAAGAAATTCGACCTTTTATAAATGATAACACCTCTCAAGTGTGTGTCATTAAATTTCAAAATCTTATTCTGCCCATTTAAGTGTTCGGTTTAAGTAATAAGGCTTCGTATTACATACTATAGTTACATACCGTCAGTGACATGTTCGGCAATCTTTTTCAACCGGCAAAAGAAATCACCACTCTTTGGTATTTTTTCTGGTGGTTCATCTCCTCCAGATGAAGTACCGTCTGCCACTCGTCTGGACATCTTGCTCTCGAATGAAAACTGAGCGAGTATGCCCTGAGGTAGACTTAGGCTAATGTGTGACCAATTTATTGAGGAAAATCCATGATGACGTATGCGGGCGGGGGCGGTAGGTAGCATATGCAGGATTTAATAGCGACGTAATCACCGATTGTTGGGAGCAGATACTGAATCTAATGAGGCTTGGTTGGATTTTCACACTACCAAACTTTCGTTTAGGGGAGGGGGTTGAGGACAAACGCACTTAGTTTCGTTTACCGTGCGCATGTTTTTATTATCCAAGGCCCCCTTACACGGTTTTTTCAGTATTTTCTAGTTCTTGTCTCGGTGTTCTATTCACCTATATCAGAGCGAAATCCTTTAGACAATGCGACTGTGTGAGTCGGGTGTGTGAGCCGGCACGAACACGTCATAATCTAGACTTGCTTCAAGTCTATGGGCATATAAAAATCAAAACAGTGCGAATTTAAGGAATAAACTTCAGCAGACTGTCGCATTATTGGTAGGCTGGTACGTGGGTCGTTAGGTGAACGCGATGGCGCACGGACATGTGAATCTTGCTCGGCCAGCCAGTTACTGCTGCCGAGGAAAGCCAAACGCCTTGTCCGATACGTTACGTCCTCGCTACCTCTCTAGTGTTCGAGTCATAGTTAGTTATTTAGTTAGTTAGTTAGTTTATTATAGTGACATGAGGTCAAAATTACATATTCTTTACAACAAAAGTAGCAATGTCAATAAGGAAACCTCCCAGCCCAATGGACTTATATGTCACTTTGAAAACAAAAACAGAGGGAAAAAGGGTGTACAATACACAATAGCAAAGGTATAAATTACACTAAGTGAGCCTATACAAACATTCTTTTCTTCGAAGAAATGCTTTTTCAATATATTTTACTGCGTTTCTAACATTATATTGTTGAAATATTAGCTTATACTTTTCTTTGTCTGAAACATAACTAACTTGAACTTCTGTAAGACATTTCATATAAGTTGACCTTAAATCATCATAAAATGCACAATACAATAGAAAGTGAGTCTCGTTTTCAATAGAATTAATCTGACAAAATTCACAAAGCCTTCTATCTACACTCTTGTGATGAAATCTTCCACTTTCGATCCTAAGAGGCAATACACCGGCACGAATTTGTGCCGTCAACGACCGCTGCGTGCGTATGTATCTATATGGCTATGCATATCGTATCAATATCTATCTATCTGTCTGTCTATCTATCTGTCTGTCTGTCTGTCTGTCTATCTGTCTTTGTCTCTCTGTGTTTGTCTGCTTCATTCAGGGAGTACGGGAGTTGCAGTGTTAGGTGCAAAACAGCAACTAAGACACTTTCTGTCCACTCCTTCAAAACTGTCGGAATTATAAGGGAAGCTGTAGGCCGTGGGTCTACGTGCACCTCCCCATCCCCTGACAGGATAAAAACCTGTATTCTTCAGAAGCCTTGGGATCCCTAGAATACGAAATGGAATTTTAACAGAAAGAATATAGCGATGCAATAGCTGTCATGGTCATGTTTTGAAGGGTACCGCAAAATCACGATTTTGCGACCCACATGCATTTTCGTCAAATCTGTTTTCTTGTAAGTCATTTGCTGAGCTTATTTTTGAATATAACCTCACTTGTTTGGTATCATTAGAAAGGCAATTTATTCGTCTTTAAGATAACATATAGTATTATGCAATATCTTCTACAGTATTTATGAAATATGACCAAAATATACTCCATACCCCAAAGTTTAACATCACAAATTACAGTAACTCTCATATTCTACCGATTTTTAGCCAGAAAAATCTGTTTTATTTGGTACAGGGACATGTTAGAAATATAAAATAGAATTTTAACAGAAAAAATATTGGGATTCTATAGCTGTAACAGGCATATTCTGAGATGTACCGCAAAATCACAGTAATGCAGAATTCATATGCGTTTTTGTTAATTCTGTCTTACTGTAGGTTATCTGATGAGCTTGCTTTATTACATAACCATGTTTGTTAGGTATTATTAGAAAGGTAATTTACTACTTTTTAAATGACATATTGTAATATTCAATATCTTGTATAGTTTTCATGGAGTATGACAAAACTTCCCCGTACCCCAAAGTTTATATCGAAAATTACTGTCGTGGCTATCGTCAAATTCTACAAATTTTTGAGCTAGACATAATAAAAAGGGCGATATTTTGTATGAAATCTATTTTCTTTGGTACAGGGACATATAAGAAATATGAAATAGACTTTTAACAGAAAACATATTGGGATTCTACAGCTGTAACAGTCATATTTTGAAGGGTACCGCAAAATCACAGTATTGCCGACTCGCATACCTTTGGTTAAATCTGTCTTCTTATAAGTCATCTGCTGAGCTTGTTATTGAATATAACCTAGGTTGTTAGGTATCATTAGAAAGTTAGTTAACTAGTCTTCAAAATGACATATTGTAATATGCAATATCTTGTATAGTTTTCATGAAATATGACCAAAATTTACCCCATACCCCAAGGGTAAACAGCAAATTACTGTCATAGCTAACATGAATATCTACAAAATGTTTTACCTAGATATAACAAAAAGTCAGCGCTTTCTATGAAATCTGTTTTATTTGGTAAAGTGACATGTCAGAAATATGAAATAGAATTTTGAACAAAAAAATATTGGGATTCTATAACTGTAAGAGTCATATTTTGAAGGGTAATTCAAAATCACAATATTACCGACTCGCATGCTTTTTTTTGTTAAATCTGTCTTCTTATAAGTCATCGGTTGAGCATGGTTTTTAACATAACCCGGCTTATTAGGTATTAATAGAAAGGTAATTTACAAGTCGTTAAAATGACATATTGTAATATGCAATATCTTGTTTAGGTTTCATGAAATAGCAACAAAACTTACCCCATTCCCCAAGGTGTACACAGCAAATTACAGCGAATCTGAAACTCTACCAATTTTGTACATTTTATTAACTTTTTATACTGTTAAATGTCTATTTCATATTTGTGACAGGTCCTCATAGCAAATGAAATAGATTTCATGCAAAGCATTGCAATTTGTAGTAGGTGAAAAACTGTTAAAATTTGAGATTAAATGTAATTTGCTATGTAAACTTTGGGGTGTGGGGTAAGTTTTTGCCCTATTCCATGAAAGGTATAGAATATATTGCACATTACAATATGTCATTGTAAAGACCAATACATTGCCTGTCGAATGATAACCAAAAAGCCAGGTTATTTTACAGGTTATTTTACAAAGTAAGCTCAGCAGATGACTTAATTGACATATTAAATGACCAGAAGAATAATTTAACAAAAACGTTGCCAGTCTTCAGTACTGTGGTTTTGCGTTACCCTTCAAACTATGGCCGTTACAACTATACAATCCCAATATTTTTTCTGTTAAAAGTCTATTTCATATTTCTGACATAGCCGAGTACCAAATACAACAGATTTAATACCAAAACATTGCCCTTTTTATCATGTCTAGGTAAAACATTCGCAGAATTTGATCACACGTTAGCTGTGACAGTACTTTCTACATAAACCTTGGGGTATGGGGTACGTTTTGGTCATATTTCATAGAAACTATACAAGATATTGTCTGTTACCATATTTCATATTAAAAACTAGTCAATTACCTTTCTAATGATATCTAACATACCATGTTGTATTCAGAAACAAGATCAGCAAACGACTTACAAGAAGACAGATTTAACAGTACCCATCAGAATACGACTGTTACAGCTATAGAATCCAAATATTTTTTCTGTTAAAAGTCCATTTCATATTTCTGATATGACTTAGTAGCAAATAAAACAGATTTAATACAAAATATTGCTCGATTTGTTATGTCTGGGTAAAAAATTGGAAGAATGTCATGTTAGCTATGACAGTAATTTCAATGTAATGTTTGGGGTATGGGGTAAGTGTTAGTCACATTTCATGAAAACTATGCATGATATTACATGTTACAATATGTCACTTTAAAGTTGCAATATGGATCAGAATTGACCTTCATATTTCGAAGATTTAACTTTATAGAAAAATCCATGACAATTTCATTTGCAGATTCGACCATTAACAGTAACACGGGGATGGCTCTAATTTGAGTAAATTGATTTAATTACTGAATAAATTGCTGTTTTGGTACGTACTGACTGCGAGAGTAAAGTACAGAATTACCGTCATTTTTACTATTTGAATATGTACGCATGCGTATTTGGTGCATGGTAACGGTTTGCGAAATAGCAACATCGTGTCAACATTTCTAGCTAGCCTTGGGCAAGTGGTCACGTCTCTGCCCGTGCCCTGGGTCATTGCTGACTGATTCAGCCTAGTAAAAATGGAAGAAATTTGCCAAAAATGTCGGCAAAATAAACATTGTTTCATTCTTAAAGGGAAACCTAAGTCCAGCGACTTTGACAGTTTATCCCTTCCAAAATCACCCTTGAGTAAAATGCAGCTCAAATTTGCAACATTATTGTACGCGCTGACGACTACGGCACGACGAAAAGAGAACTTGAAGTAGACGACATTTATGGAAATGAGCCCGGAATTCCATGGGCGCGAAAGGGCTCATGGGAGAAGCGTGCGCGACGTCATCGGTGATACAGACGATTGTAGCTTGCAGCTGGAGGAGTACTGTGTACAGTTCAGCGCGTTCGTAAGACGACTATGGAGAGTTCGGACAGCGATATTTCTGACATCGAGTATTACTTTTCCCTGACTGAAATCAAACCATACTAATTTGAACCTGTCCAAGATATGTTATAATTAGAAAGCATCTCAAAACATCGTTCATATCTTGGTTGCTTGCGTTTTGTGTATGATTCAGCGGAGGGAGTCACTGTGCTTGTACAGACCCCGAACTGGATTGGAGACACTGAGTGACCCTGCGATCCTTCAACACTACGTTTCTAAAACAGAGTTTTCTGTATCAGTCGCTTAAAATTAATTTTTGGTTCGTGAATGATACGGAATGATTGACTGATTGTATGTGTTACCGTGTAAGTCGAGCTTGGCCAGATCTTTAAGGTTGCGAAATCTCCGATATGTATCAGAAAATATTTATTCGCGATTTGACAAATCTATTATAGTGTCGTCTGTTTTTCGAAGCTGGTGTCGAACTTAGGAAGTCGGACTTACTCAGTTCTACAAAGTGATGAAATCGCCGATATAATGAATATTTGCCCGCTATGTAAAAAAATAGTATCGTCTTAAAGCTTTTTGTAAGGAATGTGTTTCATACAAGACCAGCCCAAACTCCCGATGATTTCCGATATGTCCTCTGTTCAAGTCCCGATCGCCAAGTAAAAATGTTTACATGTAAAGAATGTAGGCCCTAATTTGTGCAAGGGCCTCCCGAGTCCCGATGATATCCGATCGGCCCTCTCGACGAAGTGTCGTGTGGACATTTAATGAAAAAAATGCTTTACATGTAAAAAATGTATTTCGTGCATTAATAAATCTAATAATGTAAAACATACAGTATTCTTGACTTCCGGCCATGGATGCTATTTTTGAACTAAGAGTCGGACAGAGGTATTCGGGTGGTCAGATCTGTTAGCTGGTGAAATCTCTGATATACATCGGATATTTACCCACGATTTGACAAAGCTTCGTCTAGTATCAGAGTTAAAGTCCTAAGTCGCCGATATTTATCGGATAAATATCCGTGATTTCGTAGACCCGGCATGCCAACACCACACAGTGCAAGTAAATCTAGGATCGTCTGGTATCGATATTAGCCTAGGAGTTCCGGTGCAATTGATATTTATCGGGTAAATATAATATCGGAGATTTCTCACACCCGGCGTGCCGAGACACAGTAGGCAAAAAGTCATTCCAATATCTTGTAATATCAATATTACAAGGTAAAGTCCCGAAATTGCCTATATTTATTGGTTATATATCGGAGATGTGGCAGACCCGGGATGTCAAGATAAGAGACGCTTTGTGTAGTTTCGTTTAGAGTCCCGAAATCGCCAATATTAATATTTATCTGGTTAAAACCGGCGATAGTAGGCTGACTTAGCATGTCAAGATACGAACCGCATTGTGTAGTATCGTCTTGTATCGGTATCAGAATCCCGAAATCCCTTATAAAACAATCATCCTGAAAGAATTAGAACATAACGTTGTATCTTTTACAGATTTTTAAACTCGCCCGACTTTCTTTAGCCACTGTCTTCGAAAAAGCTGTTCTGTGGGAAGACGGTATATTATAAAAGCTGACTCCGTTTGTTCTTCCCTGAGTGATTTTTGCACTCAACTGAACAACAGTTAACTATTTTTTATGCTACTGAGCATTAAAGAGTCGTAACGTGCAGAACTGCACTCCTGCAGTCATAGACTCCAATGCTTTGGTAGGTTGTCACACACGTTCGTGTATCGCCGATGACGTCACGCACGCTCCTCCCATGAGCCCTTTCGCGCCTATGGGATTCTGAGCTCATTTCCATAAATGTCGTCTACTTCAATGTCTCTTTTCGTCGCTCCGTAGTCGTCGGCGCGTGCAATTATGTTGCAAATTTGAGCTGCATTTTATTCAAGGGTGATTTTGGAAGGGATAAACGGTCAATGTCGCTGGACTTAGGTTTCCCTTTAATACATCGATTTGAGTGGAAATGGCGTGATAACAAGTGAAATTGGTGTGTCGTTACGCTTTTTATATTTTGACAACAGCATTGATTTATCTCTCTATTATCACTTGGAAAACATTACCCTAGAATGTTTCCTGAAACATCTATTTGATTGGAAGACCAACTGTGATTAGTAGGTACTAAATGTTTATAGGGTCAACGTATTGATTATGAATGACAAATCATGAGAGTTGCCCACATTTTTTGTCCCAAAATTTTGTAGTGTCCGTGACACCCTTAGTATAACTTTCAACCATATTCAGATAGTAGAGATATGATGTCATTTGCTAAAGTGGCCCTGTTTGCCTTCCTTATGTGTTATAAAAATATTATCAATTTACCACTTCACTTGTATTGTTTCAGTATATCAAGAAGGGGCCAAATGTAGTGTCCGTGACAGCCGTAGTGTCCGTGACACAAAATCCATACATTACTTGTTACAGTGATTTAAGCTGGTAATTCTATTGTTTACCAGCTGTAGTTACATCTTTATAAGAGAGTAACTTAGTTTTTGAGTAAGACATCAAATGATATATATTAAACCAGTGAAAGATGTTTTTTCTGCCTTTTAAGATTGTAATGTTAAAAAACTGTCCTATGAAATAACGGTATAGGGGCTTAGAAAAAGGAACAGAAACAGTGTTATCAGTTATTTCCCAATATAACACTGAACAAACTAATTTACTTTCACATTAAACCACTTTCCATTTGCAACTGGCTTCATGTCACAGACACTACACCTAACAAGTGTTTAACCATTTTTTACTTCATTTACATTGAAATTCACCTGACATCTGAAGTAAACTTCATAGACCATAATAAATCCTTTTAAAACAAAAGAAAATATGTTTTTGAATTATATAAGGGGGCAAAGTGGCTGCAAATCTGACTATTTATGATGCTGCTGCAGTAGTGTTAGCTCCAGTACAGATCTCTGTCAACAGTGATGCATATAAGGGGAGTTTTATGTCCCTTCAAATTATTTTTCTGTTTTAACCCTTTGTTTGCATTACAAGGCTGTATTATTAGTGTTTGATGTGTGTTGTTTGTTTATGGAAAGCTATGGCGCGACATAGTCGGATCTAGCGTGTGGTGTCTTTTGAATGCTGTGATCCTGAAATCAATGTTTCACAACCTTATAATGCAAACAAGGGGATAAAACAGAAAAGTAACATTACAGGACATAAATCCTCCCCTTATATACATCACTATTGACAAAGATCCATAATGGAGCCCACACTACTGCAATACCACCATAAATAGTCAGATTTGCAACCTCTTTCCCCTTATACACAATAGATGCTGACCAAATACTTAAAATACTCCAGTCACCTACAAATATCACTATGAGTGGCAGGAGAGTATTACATTATACTCTTCATGACTTTAATTAGACTTCTGATATAGAGAATTTGTGTTTAATATTGTCCGTTAAAACTGATAAAAAAGTTGCCCCTTTAAGTATTCAAATGTGTAGTGTCCGTGACGCTACTGACATACAGATCACAATAATATGTTGGAAACCAAATGTTCAGTAAATCATTTATTGTTCCTTTATAGTGTTACTAGGACAGTTTTGCATTGTATAGCATTTTCTACATACCAGTTATCATCGTCTACATACCACTTATCTCAAGAATTTTTGCATTCAGTGTTGTATTTCTGATAAATTTTTATGGTTATTGAAAAATACCAGTACTAAAATTATTCTTCTTAATGTCAAACTTCCTTAATAATATGTTTTTGATTTGTTTGTAATCAATTCTTTCTTTCTCTCCCTATGAGCTTATAATTCATAATTTTACTGTTTTTACAGGTTTACTGGTTATAATAAACAATAGTTTGTTTCACACATATGTTCATTAATGTGTAGTGTCCGTGACGCTCTTACCATATTACAAAAATGACTAAAACACTAACATAAAATGAGCAAAATTTTGCTGCAAATACTATTAATGTTTTCTTAAGACTTTAACAATTGCAGTAAAAAATAATTTAAATGTACTAAAGGGCAAATCTGTAAACTAGAGGAATCATAAGCTCATGGGGAGAAAAAAATGAAAAATTCTTTTTTTTCGTAACAAATCATTTCGCAGGAAATCATGCAAAGCTGGGTAAAATCCTGATACATTCACCTTATTTTCTACAACAGATGTATATATTTTCTGGTTAAACTTTTAAAAAGAATATTTGTGCAAATGTTGTATAGTCTACTATGTTATTTCTTCATCAACTCATAATATTTTGTAGTGTCCGTGACGGTGTGTCAACACAATAAAGAACTGGTTGCCATGGAAATACTGAGAAAGTTTGGTTCACAACTTTTCAAGCAAAAAAATAATTAATTTAGTAAATTAAAATATGTCTACAAGATGAAATTTTGACAAAAGTGAAACACTCTAGAGCACCCTGATTGTGACTGAGCCGAAACCAAAAGGTGTGTTTTCAACTGTTTTGTACGTTTGTTTTGAGCAAACGAATAGGTTGAGAATACGGTAGACGTGATAGAGATCATTGAAATACATCAAATGTTAATATTTCTCATCATGAAACAACATCTTTTACGAAAACTGTGAACACATTAAAAGTTATGAATTTTGACAACAAATGTTCTAGAATGATCATTTTACTTATCCCCAGAGTATACCCTTAACATTTAATTTGGCTATTTGAGAATTAATTGACTCACACTCAGTGTATTGCACTGTTCTATAGACACGACGCGATATGAGAAACAATGTATGGAACGTAGCTGTCTTATAGGTAGTGCTTTTTATGTGTGTAGTGTTGGCATGTCGGAGCACCCATACATGACAGAATCCTTCTGAGTATCATGATTAAAGATGTTAGAAGATGTTTTGTAACAGTTCTAAGTTGATACGTGACAGCATACCTAGCTTTGACTGACAATAGTAATATGGTGACTTCACTTCGGTTCAATCTTAATCGACGGACGGAGCATGCTAGCAGGGTACTCTTACCCGTTCCAGACACCTGGTACGACCACTAAACTATAGCTCAAGATGACGCTATTATTGTCACTTTACATTTCTTCCTTGAACCTGGAAGCATTGGTTGCAGGGCGGATGATTTGATTTAATGCTTGCCATGTGGTGAGATATACCTGTCCTCGATTAGCGTCTTTTGAACACAGTCGCTTGTATCTCTATGTGCTTGTGAGCGAGCTTCTACCTCCATGGTTAACATGACCTAAGGACCAAAGCCCTCCATGAACCGGATTACGGTAGGGCATAATCTGCATGCAGGTTCGGGCACTCGTTGACCAGATTGTCTGCCAGATATACTACATCTACTTAAATGGCCCAAATGGCCACTCATGTATTTGGTGATGTCGACTCTAACACATAGGTACGAAATGTTCACCTTTTTTTCTAACTTTCACCAAGTATTAATGGGTGATGTGTCAGAGAGCAGAGAACTTACAGAAGACTTGAGAATTCGAACTTGTCATGAAGGAATATCTGATAGATATTGAGACCCATAAAGCCAATGAGGGCCCGGAATACCAAGAACAGAGTCATGTGTTGTTATCAGTTAAAGCGAAGGCAGTCGCAATATGAAGAGATGCACTCATTCAGATCTCGTCACTCTAGATTTTTTAAAAGTCCGTCAGCGATAACTTCATTCTAAATTAATATCTAACAAATACAAAGAGAAATTAGGTTTGTCTTAATTTACTCGTAAATACGTTTTTGAGTTGTGTAATGAATAAGGGAGATTAGCTAGCTATTTTAACTTTTGCCGTGGCGTTAGACAAGGTGACTGTCTCTCACCATTACTTTTTGTTCTTGCATTAGAGATTTTTCTGATTACGCTTCGCTCTGAACACAACATAGAAGGTGTAAAAGTTACTGAGACAGAAATAAATAATTCCCCATTTTCAGATGATTTTGTCAATGAATCCAGGTAAATACAAAGCATTGTGGTTGGGTAACAATAGAAACAGTAAAGAATCTCATTCTATTATTTTTTTTCATATGCATATAGTCTCTGAGACTTCTTGACTGAATTTATTGATCATTGCATTGTAGTTTTTTTAATAGACATGTATGTACCCTCATATGATGACCTCAATAAAAAACTTGTTAAAAATTAGGCCGTATGCTTGCATTTGTGCCAACTTTTTTTTCTGTGTCTGTCGGACAGAGATCGGCGATGGAGAAAGTAAAGTATTAAAGTCGAAACAGAATGTGCCCTATGAACACAAAATACCTCTTTCAACATTCCAAAGGTATTTGCAGTTGGAGGAGCATGTTGACTTCAATATTGTTAGTAGCATTGATAAAAGCTGTTTTATGAAAATGAGTGACTGCATTGTTTCGTACAAAACATATAACTTCGAGTTTGACTATGAAATGGTTCTCTTGAGAAATATAAGGAAGAGACAAATTGTCGTAAATCAAAATGCTACAGACAATCGCTGATAATTGAGAACTGTGCTGCCACACCTTGAGGACAAGCATTGATATTCCGATACTGTCAGCTTTTACAACCTCCCAAAGCACTGACAAATTCACTCGATGACTTTGATTGTACATATTTGATTGATCAAATGTTGACTTTTGTCAAGTCTTACAATTACCATTGCTTATTGAACGTTTCCTTTATGTTCAGACTAGATGATCATATTATTTTGACTTCGGAAAACACAACATTGTACTGTCTGTTCAAAACGGTAACTGGGATAATTATCAGGGATATATATAATGCAGGTAATTATTAGATATGAACTGAAAATGCTAACGTGTTTCAGTTAATATTGCAGTTGTCTGTAAATTTAAACTTTTGCCACATGTTTGCAACTTCATTGAAAGTGTTATGATCAACATCATGAACAATTTCACCGTATATTAATTCCAAGGTCATTACGCAAAAATATGTAATTAGCTGAAATAAAAGTAATAAATTTATTTGGCTGCTATCATTGTATAATCACTTTATGTAGCTAGTGTAATTGCCTTTGGTCAAGTCATTTTAGCTATATTTGACAAACTGTGAAAGGTCATTACATATATGAGTTATAATTTAGCTGACTTGAAAATTCAAAATACCTTTCACTTATACAACATAATTATCTCATCAATGTACATAGCCAGTTTCGTAAACGTTTTAAGGGCCCTTCCAGTCTAACATCCCCGATTGGAAAAGTTAGTTAAATATGCAAATTACAAGTTCTGTCAACTTTGGTCATGTAAATCCAGATATATTCCTAATTAGGAACGTTCGTTAAATATGAAATTAGTAGTAAGGTAATACTGCTCAAACAACTTTCATGATTGTTTTATCAGTGTATTTCAAATATACATAGCAAGTTTCATCAACTTTGATCATGCCGATCCAGATATATATCCCTTATTTGGAAAGTTCGTTCATTATGCAAATTAGTGATTTGCTGATCGATGAAATGAAAAAGCTAATTGACTTTTAATATCAATTTAGCCAAGTATCATCAATGTACATGGTATGTTTCACCATCTTTGATCAAGTTAATGCAGGTGTACACCCAAATTAGAAAAGTTCATAAAATATGCAAATTTAGAACAGGCTTCATTTAAAATGCTCAGTGACTTTCACTAATGTTGCATCATATTATCTTCTATGTACATAGCAAGTTTCGTCAACCTTGGTCAAGTCAATCAAGATATATGACCCCAATTAGGAAAGTTCATTAAATATGCAAATAAGGAATTGCCTATGTAAAATGCTGAATGACTTTTCAATATTGTTTCAACGTAGTATCTTCAATGTCCAATACAAGTTTCGCCAACTTTGATCGAGTTAATCCAGGTATATACACCCAACTAGGAAAGTTCATTCAATATGCAAATAAAGAATAGGCTGAAGTAAAATGCATAATGACTTTCAATAATATTGTATCATAGTATCTTCCTTGTACGTAGCAAGTTTAGTCAACTTTGGTCAAGACAATCCAAGTATCTATCCGTAATTAGGAAAGTTCATTAATAAGCTAATTAGGAATTGGTTGATATAAAAATACGTGATGACTTTCAATAATGTTGTATTGAATTGTATTGTTTATTCAACCAGATAAACGGACAATTACAAGAAAAATATTACAGTCACTGTGAAAGTATGACTTTATCTGGTTTGGACCATAATAGTCCATAAGGACTAGTCGAGTCCATGGCTCACTACTCAGCTAATTACTGCAAACGACGATGCCATAAAGGGCTCAAGTAAGACAAAAATACATATCGGAGATAAAGAGGAAATAAAATACATTAGATACATAAACAACTCAAGAAAAAAGATACATATTGTTATATGTTCATTAAGTAGTTTCTTAATTCTATTTTGAACCTTTGTCTACACGTTATTTTCTTAAATGAAGAAGGTAGAGAATTCCAATGTTTAATTACTGCATACTTAATGTTGTGTTGTGTGACTGTAAGCCTTGTTTTAGGAATACAATAATTGCTATGCTCTACTGATCGTGTAGAGTACCCATGGCGAGGAAGTTCAAAACAATTGTTAATAGTGATTGGAAAACCGTTATTTTTGAAATAAAAAACAAAAAGGCAAGAACAGTAATTACTTAGTTTAAAAATATGAAGGATGTTTAGTTGAAGAAAGAGGGGATTTGAGTGGGCATGAAAATCAGAAAAAGTAATCAAACGGACAATTTTTTTTGTAGGCGGTAAATAGGTTCAAGGAAAGTAGTGTAAGTATTTCCCCATATTTCTAAGCAGTACGTTAAGTGTGGTAGAATGAAGGCATTGTAGAGTTGAAGTAGGATAAACTTTGGAACGAAATGTCGAAGACGTGAGATAATTCCAACTTTGGGGGTTATTTTATTTATCACATTCTTAATGTGTGGTTTCCAGGAAAGGGAACTGTCAATTGTTGCACCAAGATAACTAGCTGATGAAACTTCCTTAATCTGTTGATTTCCAAGGTATAAATTACCGTGTCCCATAGTATCTTCCATGTATATTTTCGTCAACTTTGGTCAGGTCAATCAAGATATATAAATCTAATAAGTAAAATTCATAAAATATGCAAATTATGAATTGGTTGATATAAAAATACTTAATGACTTACAGTAATGTTAATCATAGTTTCTTCAACATAAATACAAAGCTTCGGCAATTTTGATGAAGTCGATTCAGATATATACCCAAATAAGGAAAGTTCATTAAATGTGCATGTTAGCAAGTAACTTCTATGTGACACCTTTATGTGTTGTGTGATTAACATTTGTAGCAATCTCATCGAATTCTTTGCAGCCGTTCTCATTGTATGTCTGGGTTTTTTTCTAAAATCATTAATTATGCGAATGAGCATGAAATATGCAAGTCATACCCACCAAAATCTAATCAGTTCTTGCCATTTTCAAAAAAAAACAGATTTGATTCTGATCTGACTGGCCGTTTTTGAGATATCAAAAAACTAAATTGACGATGTCGACTTCTTTTTAAGTACATTAAATTTGTTTCTATGTCTCTTTCTCAGCACATTAACCTTCAGCCTGACAGGATAACTTTGACTCGATGTCCAGATATGAAGCAGAAAAGGCCGTTTCTGTAGTTTCTTTAATCTCCAATTTATTGTCAAATATTACACATGTTTGCTACAACTGTTTCATTCAGGGAATAGGGGATACGCGGAGAGGGGCATACACTGTCTGAGACTCTTTCTGTCAATTCCTTCTTCAAGTTTGTCGGAATTATAATGGATTTATATCATCAGTAAATTCAACAATTACAGTCATACATCATTGAAAAGAACAAGAAGGTCACACTGAAGTATGCAGATCATGACCCATTCACATGTACAAACAGGGCTACCACTTCCAAATATTTGTTCACTTGGAATGCTAATCCTCTCATAAAAAGATATTTAAAACAGCAAGTACGCTGAAGGGTAACATTGCATGAGAGTTGTCACGTAAATGTCGAATACTATCATGCAAAGAGGCAGTTTTATGACGCTATCGACTCAATGCTTGCATTAGTGATTCAATCGATAGTTGAGTCATAATAAAAGGCTAGTTTAAAGGCGCCCATTGGTTAAAAATACCGGATTACATGAACGGATTACATGCAAAGAGACGCCGTCCGAGTAGCTTTAAGTGCTCTGAGTTTCAGAGATTGCGATGTTTTGTGTGTTTTTATGAAAAATTATTATATGGGAATTCTCCACAGCTGGGTAAATACCTTATCAATGCATAATGACTCCATATTTTTCAAACCGATGAGATTTCGATACAATGTTAGTGAGTAATTGAGCCTGGCCAGTGAGAACGTCGACAAAGGGGACGCCGATGGGGATTTGAATATCAATGTCAATCAAACCTAGTGCAAAGTAAGACACGAGTCAGCTAGATGTGTACCTAATGTCGATTAATTAGCATTCGCCTTATCTGCTAACGGTGACTAAAAATAAATAAAATATGTGTCAAGATTTCCAGTGTCGAAAGACATGCGCAATAGTTTCTTCACAGTTCTCAAATTTTTTGTACCTACCCGCCGCATTTCTGGCGATGAAAAACGTGATCAGACTACATTCAAGTCGATTACATCTTGGTAACCGTGAAGAAGAGAATGTATCATTGGATACTCTCTTTTTTGGAAATTTTGGTGGCCCTGAAAAGGGCCGTTTGGTTTGGTTTTGTGGCTTCTACCCTACACCAAAAGATGGCAAACGTGTACGGTACGCCGGGCAAATTTGAATACACTGTATAACGATCGGACGAGAGATTTCACGCCAAATGGCATATCAATTTTCTTCCTGTGACGACTACGTCATCGACCTGCATCAGATGATGTTTTCGGGCCAAATATCGCTCATCACGCAAGCGTGTGTCCGATCCATGATTCTGACAGAGTCGGAGTCGGACAGACTCGTTGCCAAACAAATGATACTGAACAAAGAATGACAAATCAAGAAATGTTCAATACCCCGACACAGAGGTGTGAAGCAGTACTGTATCCGTGTATAGTTACCCATGGAGTGTGGTTTGTACCTCCACGAGTCTACTAATAAACCAAATGTTCATTTGACTTCCTCTGTTTTGTTCCGTCGTCACTCCTAGCGTACTACAACAGTCCCTCTATCCACGGGACTGTGGTACTACGTATCCATGTGTGCATATGCCATCATATCGATTAAACCGACGCGATGCAGTTCCAATCTGCATATCTGTCCAAAGTTCACCATGTCTGAGAAATTTACGAAATTTTCTGTCCGAGTTTTGGAAATGCATCTGATTTTTGTAGTTTTTCGGTTCCAATCCAAACAAAGTCTCGCAACTCAAATTGGCAAATAATGTAATACACGATAATCTGGGCTCGTTGTCTGACTTCCGATCGCCATCTTGGGCACATAAGTTCTACGTTGGCTGGTTGAGTACGTCGGGATCACGGTTCAAGCTTCAGAAAATATTCGTTTTATCTAGTTTCCACATCAATGTTTCGAAAGTTAATAAAAACATGTACTTCTAAGAATTTGAGACATTCGAGCGATGCAGATCGTATTTTTTTGCATACGAGTATATTGACTTGTAGTGGTATTTTGTTGATCGCGGAAACTGTCCTCATCAAGGTCCGCATCCGGCGCCAAGCGACACACTGGTGCAATCGGTGAAATTTGTTTTCACCACGTACGGTGACACACCTCATGCCAAAATGTATGTATTCCAACGCGTTTATCGACGTTCGACGTGAATAGTTTATGTTTGTAAATCTACTAATACAGCGCCGTTTGGCGGAAAACAATGAAAACGATACTATGTTTACAGGCTGGAGCACCCGCTAATGCGCGAACATTGGATTGAGAACGGCGGCTTTAAACACATAGAAATGTTGTCGCTTTATGAGGAGTTGGTTATATGATTGCTAAAGTTGATGTTTACAATAAATAGTTTTGCACAAGCATTGCGGTATCTAAACCAAAAAGCATGTTTAAATTTTCAACCGTTCGGTGGTTTTGTTTAGAGCAAATGCATGGATCGGGAATATGGTAGACGTGATGGGGATCATTCAAATGTATCACTTGTTAATATTTCAATTCGTGAAACGACATTTTTCTCATAAAAAACTGTGAAACATTAAAACATTGAATGCTACAAACAATCACAGATAATTGAGCACTGTGCTGCTACCCCTAGATGACAAGCAGTATCATTACGAAACTGTCAGCAATTAAGTCTCGTTAAGCACGCAAGAATCTACGATCTACATGTTCGATTGGCCAAATGTTGACTTTTATCAAATCGTGCAGTTTCTAGTATTCATTGAACGTTTCTTTCATGTTCAGACGAAAAGATCATATTATCGTGACAACATCGTACTGGTTGTTCAAAACAGTGACTAGGTTAATTATAGGCTTTATCATAAAATGCCACACTTTGTTCTTACTTCATTCACTTGTCGTAGCCAAACTATGATCAAGGGTTACAGCTGCCATGGTAACTTATTAACTTTATCGACCTGTTAACACTTGTAAGTTATAAATGCTGAACACGACGGGCACATCATGAGAGTAGGCGATGATGCAATGACGGGATCTTTCATTGTACATTTTTAATATGAATTGTAATGTCAAACACTAAATTGACAATGTCGACTTCGTTTTAAATAATCTGTTCCTATGACTCTTTATCTACACATTGACCTTCAGCCTTACAGGAAAACTTAAACAATATGTCAAAACGAAACAAATGTCCACTTCAGGCACGTTAGTATGCATTGTCGCATAATGGTTTTCAATGTGCATGTGCGTATGTATCTATGTTTGTTGCATCAATATCTATCTATCTATCTATCTATCTATCTATCTATCTATCTATCTATCTATCTATCTATCTATCTGTCTATCTAATTATGTCTGTCTGACTGACTGGCTGTCTGTCTGTCCGTCCGTCTATCATGTCTATCCATCTGTTTGCCTGTCTGTCAGTCTGTCTGTTTGTCTAAGCAATTTGTATACATGTATACTATTTATTGACCTCTATTCACATCTACACCTACATTAACTGTCAAATATTATACGTATTTGATAGAATGGTTTAATTCAGGGAATAGGGGATTTGCGGAGGGGTATACACTATCTGAGACTCTTTCTGTCCATTCCTTCTTCAAGTTTGTCGTAATTATAATGGATAGATGTCATCAGTATATTCAAAAAAATCATTGAAAAGAACAAAAAAGGTCAAGCTGAAGTATGCAGATCATGATCCATTCACGTGCACATTAATTTTCACTTGAAAAACTAGATGAGGTCTAATTTATCAACATTCTTTTTATATGTTCAAACATTTCACAATGCGCTTTTGAGTGTCTTGGCAAACAGAGTTATATATTAAAACAATCATTTTAATCAAACTCAGAAAGCTGAGCCCTAATCAGTAATCTTAAAGGTTTAGAAAAAAATTCCATTCGTGTTAACTTATATTCTCGGCAGGTCAAGATAACTTGCCATAGCAATACACCAGGGTCAACCAGGTATGCCGTCTTTTTATTTCATATTATAAACAAACAGGGTGAAAACCTTCAAATTAATTGTTCACTTCGAAGAGTAATCATCTAATAAAATGATTATAAAACAGCAAGTACGCTGACGTGTAACATTGCCCGTGAGTTGTCACGTAAATGTCGAAAACTTTCATGCCATAGAGGCAGTCTTATGAAGCGATCGACGCGATGTATTTCGCAATGGTTCAATTATGTGTACGTGCATTAGTGATTCAATTGATAGTTTAATTACTAATAAAACTTAATTTAAACACTCGTAGGAATTTCGCTTTATGAGAAGTTTGCAGGATGCGCTTGTCGGAGCACCCAACTATAGTCCATGCATTTGTGACATCCCGACGAGACTACTGTAATAGTCTTTTGTTAGGTATTCCTAAGGGCAAACTTCCTCGACTGCAGTCTCTTCAGAAAACTGCAGCGAGATTAGTTTCTTGAACGTGTACGTTTTATCGTGCCACGGAAATACTTAAAGATCTTCATTGCTACTTGTAGAGGCCCGCCTTAAATATAAAGCCCCAATAGCTGCTAATTTTATGCATTATTTTCATGATTTTGTTTTCAAACCAAAGTTGGTTAGTGTAAATGTCCTAACTGGAGGACGTTTATAGAAGTATCACCGCTCGCCGATTGGGACCATGCCTACATGTACATGTTTAAACAGGCTGAATAATAGACGGGTGCCGCGCTCACAAAATA
>LD344110.1:86292-98250 GCA_001465055.1 Ptychodera flava | reverse complement strand
TTTAACAGTATTTCCTGCACATACACATAGTGATCATATCAGGAACAAGCATGATGCCATTTCACGATGGCCAACATTTGATAGTTGTAATGTTTATTCTCTCTGTCATATGATTAGTTATTGAAAATGGCGTGAAATCTAAAATGATGGAACGTTTGAATTTACATGCCACTTTCGAAACTTGTGATAGTGCTATACACTTTTTCAGTTTCTTATGGGTCTTATTCAAAGAAAACTCTTTGAAAACTGATGATATTTTGAGATCGGTTTATTACACATTTGCAGGTATTGGGGCTTTAAAATGCTCGTGTTGACCTTCCAAATTATTCATGGACATGAACCTGTTTTATTTGAGAGAATTGGTTAAATTTTATGTACCAGCAAGAGACCTTCAATCCAATCAGAATTTACTATTTACACCTCGTGGTAATATCAACAAGATGTACGGACAGAGAACGTTTTCTGTTTGTGCCTGCACTCTGGAATGTTATGCGGTAGGAAATCAAGGCAGTTAGAGCTTTTGACAGTTTTAAGTGCAATTTGGAAACTTAACTTTTTAGTCAGTTTTATTTGTAATTTTTAAAAGGCTTCCTTTGGTTAATTATAGTCTTTTTATCCAGTGTGTTTTCTCTTTTTAGTTTCATGTGTGGTTGTACTTTTTACTTTTTATTCTGTTTCTGTTAAATAAAAAGAATTATATAATTATCATAATCCGAATAAAAATACGTCCGATTTTCACGAAAATTTCAGCATAGTTGTATTTTTGGCCGAAACGAATGAAAATGATAACCGTTTTGATGCCTATGTTTCCATGGCAACCATTTGTAGTTCAAAATATCAATTTTTATCAAATGCCATTGAAAATGGCTTAGAATGCAATAAAATGCTCTAAAAAGTGTTTTGATGGGTTATAATAAACAAAAACGATCCTTATAGTCATGCAGCCTGTTTCCATGCCAATCGTTTGAGATTCAAAATACCAATTATTGTCAAATACCATTGAAAATGCCTTAGAACGCAACAAAACTTTAAAAAAAAAACTTTTTTGATTGGTTGTAATAAACATAAGTGAACTGTATACATATGCAGCCTTCTTCTATGGCAACCGTTTTTTGGTGTCAAATTATCAATTTTAGTCAAATGCCGTTGAGAATTGCTTAAAATGCCACAAAACTTTCAAAAACAATTTTTTTGATAGGTGGTAATAAATAAAAGTGATCTTGAAACTCATGCAGTCTGTTTCCATGGCAACCATTTGGTGGCCAGATATATCAATTTTTCAAAGGCCCCCACCTAAGAAGGCATAATCACTCCTAAAATTTAACAATGGGACCATTTCATGTTAAGCAACATAAGCTCAAATTCTATACCAAGTTTTAACAAATTTGATGAAGCTTTTGTTGACATATCGCCTAATTACGAAAATTCATTAAATATGCAAATCAGCAATTAATTGACATGATACGGTTAAAATGTCTTTGCAAGCCATTACAGCACTATGAAATCAACACCTGTACAAAGTCTCATAAAGTTTGCTGCTGTATTTTTAGATATATCACACTTAGGCAAAAGTAATTAAATTCTTTGTTTTGCGTCCCCACCCGCTTAGGTTTTTAAGGTTTTCATGAAAAACACACAGAGTGTATTTGAATAGGAAATTTTAGGACATACCCGCTTAGCTTTTCTCAACTAAAAATTTTGTTACAATTTTTCGTTTGTTTGCTGCAATCAAATTACGTTGTGTTATTTTATTTGTGTGTGTTTGTCAGCCGCTTAGACGCGTACCTTTTCTCATTTTGAGTGGACGCAAAACTAAGAATTTAATTACTTTGGCCTTATTACGAAAAATTATTAAATATGAAAATTAGCAAATAATTGACATGTTACTGTTTAATGTTTCTGCACAGTATTAGAGTACTTAGAGATTAATATCTGTGCCATGTTTCATTAAATTTGGTGAAGTATTTCTGGACAAAGCACACTATTAGGAAAGTTCATTAAAATGCAAATCAGCCTTAATTGACAAGATACTTCTCAATGTCTTTGCACACTATTAGAGCACTGAGAGATCAACATCTGTACACGGTTTCTTGAAAGTTGCTGCAGAATTTCTAAACACATCTACCTAATTACAAAAATTCATCAAATATGCAAATTAGCACTTAATTGACATGATCCTGCTTAATATCTTTGCACACTGTTACGGCTGTGGTATATAAACATCTGTACCAAGTTTCATCGAATTTGAGTGGTTATTTCTTGACTATTATCGGAATCATCAAAAATCAGGAAATATGCACATTTACGATCAATCGACACAATATTGACAAATGTCTTTGTGTGCTATTGAAACTGTGTATGACCAACATCTGTACAAAGTTAAATTAAAGTTGACACAATCTCTTAAGAAATAGGGCTCTTTTTCAATAATTACTAATTTTGCAAATTAGCACTAATTATGCAGTGTTGCAGCCAGGACGCCCCCTTGCGACAATGTCCCCAAAGCGGAACCCGTTGTCCTGCATTCTCTCGCACTGCGGGTCATCTCGGGCGCTCTCGTGTCAATCTGCAAGTAATATATGTTATTGAAAATTGCCTTTGTTTTTCATGATTATTTTTAGGCTTATATTTACGTACTTTCGAAGCTGTCATTAAAGTAATAAGATGCTGCACTTGCTTGTAGTCCGACTGAGCTCTGATTGGAGGCAGTATATTGTTGCAATAGCTACGCGGTCTCGGTACCAAAAATTTTGTTCTGTAAAACTAATCTATAATCAATAAAATAACACAAAATCTGATTGACAGCTGACGTATGTTGTCCCAAAAATGTGCTAAATGCCCCCAAAAATAAATTGTAGTCGGACACAGTGTCCCCTGATTTAACATTCCTGGCTGCAACAGTGAATTATGCGAGAAACACAGTTGACATACATATGTATGCTATAGTGTATTATCCTTGTGCCAAGTTTGAAAGGAATTGGCTCTGGCATGTCTGAGATATCTGCATGGATGGATGGTCAGACCGACGGAAACACAACCCAAAACATAAGTCGCAGAATAATCCGTGGCATTTTAGGCCAACCATATTTCGATGTGGAAATCACAGAAAGATATAATAAATTATGTCTAAATTGGATTTTGTTACGGACTTCAGACCCAAGGAAATAACGTTTTCAAGCAATTTTTAAATAAAGCGCTGTTAATTTGTGAACGAATTCGAAAATTTAAATTGCGCGATGTGTGCGTTACATTTTCTAGTTTGAAAGGAGAAAAACATTTGTGTGGAATCGGCTTTAAATTGATGTTTACGAGTGTTGACTCTCAATATTGCGCATGAAGTAGTTGCTCTTGTGCGACGTGTTCTGTCTTATGCGGGCAACAAAATCGAACATTGCAATTTGATACACAGCTCCTTATTTCGGATAGGCGATTTCCGATATCGGTTTTGACCCGACCATGCTTATATTTTTAGTGATAATCCCGTCGATCAGACTGATACACTTTAGACAAGAATCCGCCAGCGCCTACACTGTCGACGGTTTCTTTAATAGCTGACGCCTAAAAAGCGCACTTCTTCCTGCCGTTGTGATACTTTCTGATAAAACGGTAGTGTCTATGCTGAGACGCTAATTACTCGGCCTGAGGCTGATCTGAAAGTCCGGTACAAGGACAGCTATGGATCTAGAACAGCTGTCAGTCGATGATAGTTACATAAAGGCACTTCTTGATCCCGGGAAAAGTGAAAAAAGAAAGTAAGAAAGACATCGAACTGTAGAGAACTGCAAATCAATTACGTGTTTATCAACCCCCATCAATTGATTATTTTATTCTGAATAAGGAACGCATCTACAAATCTAGCCGAAAGTAGGTACCCTGAAATTTTGTCCACTCTGTCACACGCAACTCCATAACAGCTCTAATAGGATGGGAGGGGGCATGGTGACCGTGTACCGTCTATGTTTCGGAAACAAAGCAGAGTAACTCGTTTGTATATAAATATGCCTGACTGAAAAGTTCACCTTAAAAACCTTAGTAAACCTTGTTATATCAATTTGGCATAGCCATCCGACTTGTGACGCAAGGTCAAGGTCAGCATCAAAAATGAAAAATTGACAAATGAAGCTTCCTGTTCTACTCCAAATTTTGAGTCGATTTATTCCAAGCATATTGTAAAGCGATGATCTTTGCATTTTCTCACTTATTTCATGCGAACAATGCATTTACGTTCTGGAATTCGAGCCAATACGCGTTTAGTTCTCTAATATCATCATCAAATATATAGTGGCCGTGTAATGCACGGCCTTACATGTAAAATGCGATGTTCGATATGCCAACTCTAAAACGACAATCACGGAAAGAAATATGACGATATTTAAGGATTGCTTCTTCGATTTCGACATTAAAATTCGTCGGCCTGAAAATGCCACGGATTCAGAATCCGTGGGAACTAAAAATTATAATTAATAGTGCTCTGTGTACATTTACAAACCAAAGTATAAATTAAGGTAAACATTACAGCTACTGACCCTTTTGTGGTCACATAAAAACAGGATGACCTCCCTCATCTGTCAGGAAAACTATACACATATGGCTGGTTGATTAGTTAAAAACTGGACTTTGCAGGGAGATACACATATAACTAATCCTCCAAAAAATTAGCCAAACCCAAACACCTATTTCATACCAATCAGAGACTTTTGTTTTGAGTCCCCCTTTGAGTCCCAAAAGCCGTGAAATGCCCCCTCCTAACATACCCTTGATATTTTCAAATCTTCCCATTGATCCTCCTTCCTCAAGAGGGGTGTTTGTGAATGTAACCTTAGTTCACACTATTTCAATGTCAATGTCAACAGCCACCTAATAAAATTTTCGGACATGTTTACCTATAAGACATGGAACAAGAGACATGGCTTGTATGTCTTAATCGTCAGGGGCCACATGACACAAAATATACTCTAGTTGATAACTTTATATTTACTTCATGATGGATCTATATCAAAGTAAGATATTTTTAGTACATTTATTGTGCTATATTTATATAGCTTTCTTTTATATATTTTTATATATTTTTTCTTATATATACTTATATAAAGTTCCAATTTCAATGGCCTTCAAATAAAAAAAATGGGGAGATTTCACCTGTTACATGTAAACATAGCTTAGCCTATACCTTATACATTGCAATATTTTTAATCCTTGGAAATTTATGAAATATATCATTTTAGGTTTTTTCATACACAATCTCTTGATAAATGTTTGAGAACAAATAAGCTATTTGACTGTGACAAATACAAAACACTAACTCATTGCAAATCTGTAGAGTATTGAAGCTAGTTTCATGATATACTGCAGATGACTTTCTTCAGCAACAGACCACGCGCTGAGGTTGTGGCGTTCTGTTATTGTTGTACGGATGAAAATGGATATTTCAGCCATGAACATATGCTGTCTGCAGGGACTATATTTTCTTACATATATTTCCATAAATGTATGTGTAAATATATTACATTTTTTTTCTCGCAGCATTGATGTTAAGGGGAGTAAAAATGCAATAATTTGTATTACCACACTTTATCTCTTCGCTTTGTATTTTCGTCATTTAGTTAAGGGAGTACTTGCGAAGAATATCATCAAACCACTCTGATTACATGTCAAAAGTTAAAGTGTCTATGCCATGCCCCAAACAATTTTTTTAAAAGTTTCCTCCGGGGTTGTTTTGTCACTTTATGCATTGTATCGATGTGAAATGTGAAAAATACGCGACATTTCTACTTCCGCAGGACGCCCGCAGGCACCTGGGTGGGCTGGGTCGGTTGAGTCTCTGAAGTCAGCTAAGGTATTGATATGCATGATATGTAAATCAAACATAGCGTTACTTCTGAAATCCGATTCACAAACAAAGCTAAAATCTAAACAGTCCGGTGGACGCAACACTCAGGACAAGCACAGGATGGACTGTGGGACAGGAAACAAAGTACCAGCAACCAGCATCATAATAAAGTATAAGCAGTCATCACCATGGATGTGTGCAACAGTAAATCTTCAGCATTCTCGCTAGCAAGACCATGCTTTCCGCTCCGCGGACCTACGCAAAATCTTCGGGTAGCGTACGCGTCAAGCTGTTGCTACCAGCGTATGGTTAATAAGTTAAACGATGATAATCTTAAGACTCGACGGGAAGTTGTTCCGAGGATTATTGTGTTGCGGGAGTTTTATCGTACAGCACGCATTAAACATTAGTTGTACAGAAAAAGGAAAGACTATTAACTTACAAAGAAAAATTAAATCAATTCAGAATTTATTTAATTTCATGAACAACAAAAAAACCCTACCTGTTCTGAAATTTCCCGGGCTGACGACGTGACATAGGTTGCTATGCTGACCCCGCTACTTCCATGTTCTGACCACACAGATTAAAACCTTGATTTGAACATTTAGTGTTATGATTTTATGATGTTTCCTACTTTGTGTAAGATCGTTCACGACTGACAAAATCTCACATCGAAGAGACTATAGTATAGTATTACACTTCGACCTAACAAGTGCGTCTCGCTTGTACGTACGTCCATGCATGCATGGTAGAGCATAACACAAGTGACGACATGATTGTGATACAACTGAGCAACGCGACAAGATTGTGGTGAAAATTTGCAATGTTGGCGATGTAGTGCTTTAAATAATGAGATAACGTAAAATTCCTTAACTCAAAACTCTATCGCGTGCCTACCAATCGGACATAGTCCGAAAAAGTTGCATGCAAACAAGGTTTTCAACAGCAGATTTCCTTTCTCGTGTTCACGCAGCCTGGAAATGTTACTCGGTTGATCTCTGGCATTGTTCTGCACTGGTCGGTTATCTATATAGGCATAATACTCGTCATACAGTCACGATGCCGCTTGAAACGACGGTTAGTTTCATTGGGTGTTTGTTCATCACACTTCGGAAAAGGTCTGACAAACTGCGGCCAAATATATTGAATATAGCCATACCGATCTAATTTACTGGTGATTCGTAATGGACCGTGATTTGCCCAACGTCTATTTTGCTTCAGCCCGTATCTCATTCACACCTCTATTGCCGTCATGTTAATCGCTCAAGCACGGCAACCTTTGAAAATGCGAAGATCGACTGTACCCTTTATTCAATCCGATATTACATTGTTTAGTTCAAAAGACACTGATTTCATGAATAAAAAATACAATCGCCGATGTCAAATACTCAAGTTGAATGGAGGTACAGTTTCGTAAGATATCAGATACGTTAATCGGGCTGGTCGATAAAATATGGGCAAAAATTAAAGTTTATCGGGCCCGGTACTCCAAAACCTTCTGGGGAGATCACTTTCTGGTATTTCGTCCAAGCAACGAAATAAAAGTAGCAGTTGACAAGATAGATGTCGATGCTAGTTTCAGCAAATTAAACTGGTTGAAATCGTGCAAGCTTAGGGGTGGACCATTTGATATCCTGGGGGGTCTGGAAGATTTTGGGGGCATTATTTTTTCCACATGTTCCACTGGATGTTATTTTTTTCCCTTGTGAATCCTGGCAATTTTTTTTGCATTCTTCCTTCAAAGTTTTTTTTAATGCAGCGATGTTGCAAAATCAATCTGTTTGTCATACATCAATGGACTTGTACATAAGTGCGAAGTTTATAAAGAAACTAAACTTTAATTGGAATAACATGGCACACTGACTTAACATGGTTGTGCCTGGATAGTGGCTTAGATCGAGATTTGTTTGACAGTTGATTCGACAATCCTTGATGTTTACAATTGTTTGCGTTAGAAAGATTACGTTCATAATATAGAAGTTTATTTAGTGAGTTATTTTAAAGTTAAAGTTATTTGTTAAAGTTATTTGTTAAAGTTACCTATACTAAATGTAATGTTTTTTTATATGTAAAACCCTTGATTTTCAAAAGTCTTTGTTGGCATGATAATAAATCTGTGGCACATTTCGGCCGGCCAATAAACCAATTTTCACCTTCAAAAACGAAAATCGAAATGGAGCTAATTTTCAATTCTCAAATAGTTTAATTATCTTGATTATTAACTTTTATACCTATGTTTGAGATTACTATATAGGAAACAGGTGTATACTGCCGCGAGGATGGCACTTTGCGGCCATTCAAATTTTCCTCTAACAAATTCTATTTCCCACAATACATATTTCCGTTTTTCCAATTTTCAATTCACCAAATATCTTATTCTCCTATTTTCTCTTGGGCGTGGCAGCTGATAGTATCTATCTGTGGCCTAGGAATGCGTCAAATTGTAATAGTTATTTGTGCGGGCAACTCGTTCAATGGATCGAGTAACGAACATACAAAGAACAATAGTGTTGCGGCCGCCGAAAAGAAAAGTCCGATATAATCAGTTTTACCTGAGCTGCTGAAGTTTTGCGCGCTTCCCGTCAATGTCGTAAACTGGAATGTTGTGAAAAATTGTGACAGCCATTAGCCCAATCTCAGTGCTACATCCACATTTAATTTTATCTGATTAATTTATTCAGCTGTCAATCTTTGTACGCAATGATGTTATCCTCATAGTGATCTAAGTATACCCCGTCATAGTTTTTAACCTGTATGCTGGTTCACTTTATGAATTGAACCCGTTGCCACCCGATCCAAATCTTGACCTTGAAGGCGTTTGATATCATGTTTGAGACAGTATCGTCTTACAGTTCGTTCAGAGATACCACTTGCCCTGGGCAAAACATTTGGAGATGAACACCTATTTCGCGGTGACTTCTTCCTTTATCAACCATTTCTTGAATTTCTTGCAGCTGAACGCACCAACTTAAATTCATTGCCTGAAGTGCACGCGCACTCAACCAACCAAAGAACAGTTTTTTTGTCTTCCATTATGTGAGACGATGTTAGGGACTGGTCATAGTTTGTTCAGCCTCGCGCGCTCTGTGCGTATACGTATGTAGTACATACACTTCAGAGCTAGCAGAAGCCGTCTGAGATAGCGTTCTACATTTGCACTATAAATCGGAAGAAAAAATGTTGACATAGTACTAAAACGGTCACTTCTCTGACAATTTGATGCCCAAGTCAAGAATATAAGATGTATAATGATAATATTATCACGAAAATACCGCAAAGGATGCACTAGGACATTTGCGCCGAGGCACTGGCGCCGTGAATTGCCCTCCGCTTCTCGTCGAGCGATACGCTGCGCTGATGTCCTCGTCTATCCTTTGCGCTATTTTCGTAATAATCTCATATTATAACAAGCCACATGCTCATTCCGTGTCGCGATTCGCCAGAATACGACACGTGACGAGAAAATAGATACGTCTAGTCCTCATCGGATCAACAAAAGTGACGTCATAGGGTATTTTTGAAAAAGCTTTTTCCCTAGGGAAATAGTTCTGACCAAATTTGGAAAAGTGCCCGGTCACATGACCGTAGTGTCGTCTGCAGCTTTGCAACAATGGCGGATGACTGGAACGTGATATGCGTCCGGGATAGGTAACGACACATTCTGTAAAACAGATTTTAAAACATTTTCCAACATTCCAATAGCGTAGTAACTTGAACAGCTCATCGACGGAAAAGATTAAAGTGCAACTAAGGATGTCGCTAGGTATGCTTAGAATATTTTTTGAAAGAAAGTGCTACCACGTACAACTGAAACCGCTGTGGAAACATCGCCCTGTAAACTTGTCACAATGGGTTGTTGCGGTGCAAAATATTAAAACACATTAAAAGCTTTATAAGAATACAACATGAGCATGTGGTGTGTTATAAAACACCTATAGCCTTGTCTTTATTCAGGCTATAGCGCTCGTCTATTACCCCTTGTGGCCGTGTGTTACCAGAAACACATCGCTATACCCCTCGGAATAGCGATGTGTTTCTGGTAATACACGGCCCCTCGGGGTATTAGACGGGCGCTATAGCCCTCATGACCAGGCAATAGGTGTTTATTATTAAAGTTACGCGCCCGAAGGGCGCGCCGAAAAAATGAAACTGAATGATGAAATTCATGGCTAGCACGGTGCATTTGATGCATTTTAGGCAAGTATGAGCCCCTGTCGAAATTTAAAAACACACTGACCCCCCCCCCTCCAATTGGGCATTTCAAAATAGGTGACCCCATCACCAAAATAAAAAAACAAGGTGACCCCCATGAATCCACCGGCCTCCCTGGCCAAAGAAACTGACCAGTCCCTCATTCCCGATAATTTGTTAAAAGTATTTGTGCGAATTATCGTAACCAAGCCCTCAACCAGTATATTTGGTCACACTGAGATAAATGTTACACCTTTATTCCAATTCGATACAGTTATTTCCGCCATAGTAAAGAAAAGATACTGGGCCACGCGCCAAACGAAACGGGAAAATTGGACATTTGGTATATTGGAAATTGAAAAAAACGGAAATGTGCATTGTGGGAAATAGAGTTTGTCAGGGGGAAATTTGAATGGCCGCAAAGTGCCATCCGCAGTATACACACCTGTACAACCTGATATGAACTGAGTATGCTCACGTGTTTTACAACAGGTTCATTAATAGTAGTACGCTTAACAGAACAATCAGATATCTGTTATAACACTGATGTAGCAGGTTTTATCAACTTCGCACAGTACTCTCAGAGTTTAATCACTGATAACAAAACTTTATTTAATATGCAAATGAGCTATTAATCAACTTGACACTGCTCAATGCTTCATGGGACAATTAGATATCCATCAGATCAACATTTGTAGCATGTTTCATTAAATCTAGTGCTGTAATTTTAGAGTTATATTACTAATTATCAAGTTAATTAAATATGCAAATGAGCCCTAAATTAACCTGACACTGTTCCATGTCTCATAGCACAAATAAATATTTATCAGATCAATATCTGGTGCCGTAATTTCAGAGTTATATACCTAATTACAAAGTTTATTAAATATGCAAATGAACTCTTAATTAACTTCATACTACTAAATGCTTTACAACACAGTTAGGTATCTGTCGGATCAGTATATGCAGCAGTTTTCGTCACATTTGATGCAGTTATTTCAGAGATATATGACTTTTTATAAAACTTCATTAAATATGCAAATGAGCTATTTATTAACTTGACACTGCTCAATGCTTCTCAGTAAAATTGGATATTTATAAGATCAACATATGTGGCAAGTTTCATCAAATTTAATGCAGTAATTTTGGAGTAATATCACTAATTACAAAGCCCATTAAATATGCAAATGAACCCTCAATTAACTCCACACAACTATATGCTTTACACCACAATTAGATATCTGTAGGATCAGTATCTGCAGCAGATGTTATCACATTTTGTGCAGTTATTATGGAGTTATTTGACTAATTACAAAACTTAATAAAATATGCAAATGAGCTATTTGTTAACTTGACACTGCAAAATGCTTCTCAGTACAATTAGATATTTATCAGATCAATATCTGTACCCGATTTCACTGACTTAGGTGCCGTAATTTCAGAGTTATATACCTAATTACAACGTTCATTAAATATGCAAATGAACACTTTGTTAACTTTACACTACTTAATGCTTTACACCACACTTAGATATTAGTCGGATCAGTATCTGCAGCAGGTTTCATCACATTTAGTGCAGTTATATCAGAGTTATATGACAAATTAACAAACTTCATAAAATATGCAAATGAGCTATTTGTTAACTTGACACTGCAAAATGCTTCTCAGTACAATTAGATATTTATCAGATCAATATCTGTACCCGATTTCACTGACTTAGATGCCGTAATTTCAGAGTTATATACCTAATTACAACGTTCATTAAATATGCAAATGAACCCTTTGTTAACTTTACACTACTTAATGCTTTACACCACACTTAGATATTAGTCGGATCAGTATCTGCAGCAGGTTTCATCACATTTAGTGCAGTTATATCGGAGTTATATGGCAAATTAACAAACTTCATAAAATATGCAAATGAGCTATTTATTAAC
>LD344110.1:56052-72568 GCA_001465055.1 Ptychodera flava | reverse complement strand
GATGCAACGCGCAAAAAATCGACCGCACACGGAGAGAAGTTTGCTGAGCAATTTTCCTCGCGAGGATTTTTGCTCAGCTAATTTCTCTCGTGTGCGGCCGGCTTTATGCCCATGGGTAGTCCCATACCTCAAACCACTAGTAGGGAATGTTACTTAAGTATCTGGTTGTTTTAAAGACTCCGTTCTCGAAGTACAATAAGTGAACGCATTGAGGAGCAGTCACCAGCGTCCCTGGTTAGAGGGCTGACAAGGTGTGAGACACTTCCTGAGTGCAGATGCCATCCGACAATCTTCCGATCAGTAAACTAATACCGGCTATATTCAAGTTAACTCTCGTTTTAAAATGATACCAGCATGATTGTTCATCGATGACACGCTAACATCGGAAACCAAAATATCTACGTCAGGCCATGAAACTATATTGTAAAATTTGGCAATGAGTGCCTTCTATCGGTACTTTAAAATATCCTAATATTGGTACCTATAAATATACGAATTACGCAATGCAGTGACCCACCTCCAAATATTCCCATCTCTATCTGTTGGGTGGCCATTCGGTCATTGTGTGTTACTATACCGCATATGTATTTGTAAACTCTGCATGGCCTTGTCTTGTTCATACAAACTTTCAATTGAGATGTCACCAATCACGTCATTTCATTTATTCCCGAGTTTTATATCGTGATAAATCATTGGTTACGATGACATATCATTATAAAGCTACCGTGTCAAGGCCAATTTGTATTAAATAAATTTACATTATCAAACGCAGAAACTGCAAAAAGACATCATGTCACCCGAGAAAAGTATAGCTTTACAAAGACTGATTTCATAATTGAATGATTTTACTTGAATGAATCGTTGACAAGAAATGAATTTTAGTCTAATAACCATTTTCAGTGGCCACACTGAACGGAAAGTCTCATTGTTATTGGAAACTGAAACATCTGTGAAGTTAAATACGCATTATTCATTCTTTTTATTTTAAACAATTGCAAATAATATTGACCAACGACATACATTGAGAGATATTCGGCAGATCCTTGGCTACAAGAAGGGTGGCCAAAGCTTTACATCGACAATGCCACACCGCTCCTGACCACGATGACAATCTCGAACACATTTCTGATTTTCCTTTTCCCGTTTTATTCCATTTTACCAAGTGCAATAAACTACGATGTGTACAATTCTGTTTACTTTTAATGACAAATGGTAATCATATTACACAAGTTGAATAATTCTTGTCCTTTTATTTTACTTTTTCTATTGTTTAATTACATGTTAATCATATTCCATAAAATTCCCCTTACAAAGAGAGTACACAATAATTTTAATGTATAAATTCACGTTATCCACATTATGATTGGTTGATGACAAACATCTTACAGCATCCAAATGGAAAATGTATTTATCAACACTACTAGATACGACAATAAAGTTATTAAATGATCAACCCATTTGTTTTACAATCTGGATAATTTACTTATCAACATAGCTAGATATGACCACAAAGTTATTAGATGATCAATCCATTTGTTCTACAATCTGGATTATTTACTTATCAACATGGCTAGATATGACTACAAAGTTATTAAATGATCAACCCATTTGTTCTACAATCTGGGTAAATATCTATTTATCAGCATGACTAGATACGACAATACAGTCATTCAATGATCAACCCATTTGTTCTATAATCTACATCTATACAGTACTGCACTAGAAAGTGTATAAAATAAACAACAATAACAAAAAAAATCAAAGTCGTGAAAATAATGCCATAGCAGATATTGGTTACTTCCCAAATGAAATACACACTTTTTAAAAATTATACATTCTGATATCGATGGGTTTAAGCCTTATTTTCTTACCGTTCTTGGCTACACTAGTAATTTCTCTTCTTTTTTACATATTAAACAAAATGGATGATTATCAGTAAGATTTTAACATAAAAGTTGTACATACTACATCTCCTTTTCTTTTAAACTATAGCATAAATGAAAGTTTCTCTATCCATTCACTGCTAATCATCTTTTAGTCACTCTACAAAATCCTCTAATATACCTTTTGAATCTTTGTTTGCATAAATTACGTTTGCATATCCGTTCGTGTTGACGCTTTGCCTGCTAGCAGGGTTTCATTTCTGAATAACTGTGACAAGTTATTATAATAGCACTCGTCAAATATTTGAATGTGTGATTATGTTGGATGGCACCTTCGTGTTTTCGGAGGAATATGCCATACGAAACCCTACTATATTTTCAGTCCCGACGATTGAATCTTTGGTTATTGAAACCTTTGAAATCTCAAATAAGGACTTCGACTATTTCCAAATACTAGTGGGAGCATATGCATGGCGAAACGCAATCCATTGCACCTTGCTTCGTGCGGACTATTTAAAACTAGTGAAAAACAGTGAGTCTGCCAAACACTGAAAATGTTCTGCAACCATAAATACATGAAATTCGAAGTAATGACAAACAACAATGAACTGTAATGATTAACCAGCAAATCAGCGGATTTTACATCTATGTGAAGATGTCTAAAACATCAAAATCGTCAAAATAAAACGCCGATATCGAATGTATTTCAACTAATACATATACAAGTGTTTTAGCCGTTGAAAGGTTTATTTCAACTAATTATGTTTTAATCTTCCAACGAACTACAAGTTTTTAGGAGTGGTATAGCGAAGAATGTGTTGGTACTTACTGTAGCCATAATGCTTGATAACATTGTATTTACAATTCTCTGAGAAAGACGCCTTCGTAGAAAGAAAATTTAAAATCCCTTGTCGTGTACTCTTCGACTTATCCTCCCAAGTAAACGTGATCGATTCCAAACTACACTTGTTTGATTCAACGTCTTGCTTCAAAGGAGCAAGTAAACAGTCGACAAGTTTATCAGAATAGAGGATCAATCCTATGTACGTGATCGCGAAATGTTTCAGAAGTGGGTTTCCTCTCAGAGAGTCTATCATGACTTTGTAAGGCTCATGGTCAATGGGAGCCTCGACGAATAGCCTCAAATTGCGAACTGTTCTATTGTGTCTTATCATCTCGCAAGCCTTGTTGATCGTTTTATTAGAAAACTTACCTATCGATATTTCAATCGGGGTCTCTTTGCTGTTTATTAGAGTGTTCAGTGATTTACTTTCAGGACTCAAGTTCTCGTCAAACAGACTTAGACATTTGACTGCTGGACTAGTCGATGTTAAATCTAATCCGTTACTATTATCGCGTCCTGGCGTCAAATAAGCAATCTCGATTGACTCCGTTTTCTTACTGCGTTGGATAAACTTTGATAAGGAAGCCTGCAAATCTGTCAAACAGTGACTGTTATCTGTTTTCACCAAAAAGGACACTTTGCGGGGTCCTTTGTCTATGAACCTATCGAAGCACTCTTCGAAATTCAATATACCGATATCGTTGCTCGGTAACTCTACTCCAAAGACAAAGTGTAATATATTTTCCCTTTCAGCCACTCTGCTAAACATTTTTTTCAACCCATTTTTGAAACGTGCGGTATTCAATTTACGACAATCAACGTGCGCGTACACCCTGAAAGACTGCAATTTGTTCAAGCTAGAGTTACATTTGATCACATTTGACAAGCGATCAACCATAGATTGTTGGGAATCAGATATTTTGCAAAATACGACCAGCGACTTTAACGTCATTTCTCTTTCTTTACACACTTCCGCCAATGCAGAGACATCTGTAACGTCTGGACAGAGAAGCCTAAAGTTCTCTATCGAGCCGGGTTTAAGTTTTAACACATTTAGAAGACGGCTAAATCTGCACGTCTTTTTGGACACTTCGACACAACCTTCGTAGTCACACTGCGGTTCATACAGACACATTTTAGGCATATGGGTAACCTCGGGATCGTCCCCAAAGTAAATCAAAGACCGGTGTAATGATTCGATTTTCGCAACACATTTTGCACCGTGTTGTGATATATGTAAGCATTCGAAACAGACACCGTTCAGATCCAAAAGCTGATCTGATAAACGCTCTTCCCGCATAGTTATGATTTTTCTGTCAAACTCTTCAAAAATCAAAAGACTCGTGGACAAATCCGATATTCCCACGAGAAATTTCAAAACCGATTGTGATTTCGATGGCTCGTCGAGAAATGTGCAAAGGATATCACGGTTTTCTTCGTTCATATGACGAGAAATGTGCAAAGCCGTGAAATAATCTTGCCATGTCTTGTGATAGAAGTAATACATCTTTGTCTTCTTTATCCTCGAATGCCCTAGATCGTGCACTAACAATCCCAATGCAAGTGATGTGGGAGAGGACACATCGTTTTCCTGGAAAACTGACCTGTTATCAATGTACACCCTCTATGCATCGAAGGCCAATTTGTCTCTAGCCTCAGCGACATCCTGTGGTATGATGTCACCATCTAGGGTGATATCATTTTTCACACAATACCTCTTCAAAATACAAACAAGAATCTCAGTGTACAGACCTGTCAGCGTTTTGGGAAAGTCAATATCTCCTTCTGCTTTGTAATCTTCCCAAACAATGCAAAGAAACGACACATGTAGAGGGCTCTTGAGAATATCGCTCATCAAAATCTTATTAGCACCCTCCCTCTGTTTTTGGATTTCTGTGATGAGGTATTTACCCTGCAAAGGGTCATCTTGAAAATACTTGTCAATGTATTCTTTTGTGCATTTCTCTGTGAAACCTTCAACTACTAAATGCATGTCGCATTTATGTAGATACTTTGCTCGAAGATGTGGCCTTGCCGTGATGACCGTTGTACAATGTTGTCTAACTTTTCCATTTATGTGATCAGGTAACTCCGTCTTTTCTAGAAAAGATGTATCGATTTCATCAAGCCCATCGAACAAAAAGAGAACTGATTTCACATTCTCTGAAATGAGCGATTCAAGCTCCTTTTTCGTTATACCAATATCATGTGGTAAAAGTTGTCCAAATATTTCATCCACTAGACTTCCCTCTGTTACATGTCTCATTTCTAGAAAGAACAACAATTTGTACTGCGTGAGTTCACCACAAGCCCAATCATAAGCTAGCTTTTTACAGAGAGTTGACTTTCCCAAAGCTGGTGGGCCTTCTATTCTAATACGTAATGCATGCTCTTTATCACTCGATAGTTTGAACATGTCGTGAAGGTTTTGTATATTGTCATCAGCATGTAAACCTCCCTTCTTCACTTCTTTCACTGACAGGCTTGTGTAAATCTCTCCTAGTTTCAGTTTCAAATCGTCGTTCCATGGAATCGGCTGAATTTGTGAACAGTGACCCTTGTACACTGCTTGCAGACTCTCCTGAATTTTAGACATGCCTTTGGATTTATTACCATTACCTATTGGATTACATACAAGAACGAATTAGTGGCAAACGAACTCGAAACCGTGAACAGTTGCTGCTTCGGAAATGTGCTTGCTGCTTCGGAAATGTGCATGCGCACATTGTGGAACGCGTAAAGAAAATTCAGTGTGTCATATGCGACCGAGGCGAGTGATGATAGCTGAAGAGCTATTTGATTTTCAAGCGAGTGAAAGGGATGAGATGTGTTACAAAACATCTATTGACATGCCATATTTGGGTAACAGTCGGCCTCGAGAGAGTCGTTTGGGAAGACTCTCAGAAATTCAGGCAACGAACACGCTGTTTCCCTCTTTGCCAGTCGGTGTGTGTTATCTATCCCATCCTGTCCAAACTTATTCGACATACTCTCCCAAATCTATCATATCATATCATATCATGTTATATCATATCATATCATATTATATAATATCGTATCATATCAAATCATATTTATCACATATATCATATCATATCATAATACATTACATCAAATTACTGTAACAGAATATCATATCGTATCATCAATAATGTATGATTTTATATCTCAGCCTTATGCATTTGTATTGATCGATCAAAGCATTATAAATATAACCTTTATAAGTTGTCAACATGGCGGACAATCTCGGTAGTCCAGCCTGTTCTAATATTTTCTCGAGGAACGACGTGTCTTCATCGTCTATCACATTCTTATCATACAGCATGTTGAACAGTTCTTGTGGATTTTGTAGTTTTTCCAATATTCTTGGTGGTATCTTCGGCCGACAAAGAGATTTTATCACTTTGAAATGTTCTGCGAAGACATTAAGAAACGATACCAACTTTTTTACTCATTATTAAGATAAACACGAATCCCATACTAAGAAATATATCTGCAATGTCTTTATTTGACTGTGCTGACATACCCTTCATAACGAGTGATACGTATGTCTGATTTGTCTGTCACTGTGACCCTGAACTTAATAGATCAATCCTTTTTTTGAAGTTGAATGAGGTTGTATGTTATGTTAATATTTTGCTTTCCAGTACTAGCTGTATTTTGAGTATATCAGTTTACAACACTTAATCAAGAAGTCCTCGCCAAGTATAAATTTGTCAATGTGTAACAGTAAAAGTGCACAGATGTAATTGTAAGGCTGCATTCACAAAGACCTCGAAAGGGGAGGAATAAAAAAAAACTTAACAGATTTTTTCAATTGCCCTCCAATAATCTCACAATGCGTTCAAGTCCCCCTTCTGACTTACTGTAATTTTGAAATCTCCAATAAAGGGATGGAAGAGAAATTACAGGTTGGTCGCAAATTTTAATGCATGCCTTTTTGGGACGGTCACCGCAACTATTAGAAGGCAAAATGTAACTGATGTAGTGCTTCGTCTTAAAATATTGATACATCGGAGTCTATTGAACAAACTATTGACAGTTTTCCCCATAAAACACATGCTATATCTGTACATTTATATATGATTGATGATCCATGCAAATTCACTTTGATTGAAGTGGTAAGTAAAAGTGCATGTCTGTACAAAACATTTTGATTTTCTGGATTTCTTTGTTATTGATGATTCATTATACATTGTAGTCCATGAGAAAAGTATGAACAATATTTTTTTTCAAATATCAAGCAAGCAATATCTATACATTTATAGGCGTTTGACAATTGATATGAATGTACTTGACTAAAATATGCGTACAAGAAATTTAAGTTGGAATTTAACCGAAAATGTTCACTTGATTCACTACACATTTGAGTCTCTGAGAAAACTATGAATAATTTATTTACAATACTAAACCAACTAAGTGTTTATAATTTTTTTTGAAAATTGATATAAATGTACTTAATTTAAATATGACGTTTGGTAGTACAGGTGTGGGCAAAAAATATTTTATTGGAAATTCGCCTAAAAGTACTATTTAACTTCTTTTAGCAGTTTACAGGTAAACTATTAAATATTTTCCCGGACAAAACTTCTTATATCTCTAATATGTAAGTATGTATGTAGAAATGTAAGTGTTGTTATATGTACATTTAGGCTTTAATAACTTTCTTGATAGACAAAATAGTGCTCTCTGTACAATTTCCAAGCCAAACTATAAATGAAGGGAAACATTACAGCTATTCTCCCTTTTGCGATCACATAAAAAGTGTGGAAACAGGTCCTGGATGACTTCCCTCATATGTCTGGAAAACGGAACACAATTAACATATTTTGTATAAAAATGGACATTAGGTTTACCCCTAGGCCAATCATGTATGCTTCATTATGTGTATCGACTGCAGTTTCTTGTTCTACTCCCCACAGCATGCTAGAATAACAAAATTCTGTTTGGCAAATTCTCATGTGTAAAGACCGTGATTATTAAAATAATCGCAATCATACCAATCCATAATCCAATGACATTAGGTCAGAATTCGTGAGACAATAGTTGTAAACATAGACACAAAACAGCACAGAACAGACAGTAAATAGACGGTACACAAACAAAGTCATATTCCTGAAAGAAAGATATTTGGACCTCTGGCCAGAAGACCAAGAAGTGATGTCAGATTTTTCGAAAATAGTAAGCGCATCCTGCCCAGAATGTGGCACCCGCCATATATCAATCTGTAAGTCAGATAGGTGGCGGTCACTAACTAAGGCCCAATGTCACCGATGCCATCAGCAATCATTTGTCGAAGAGAGATATTGTATTTATCTACCAGCTTGCGATACCTGCCAAAAAAGCATTTGAATGTAGAGACAAGTCTTGCCCTGGTGTAACCTTGATTTAACAGTTTGTAAGAGAGATGGCCATGTCTCTCTACAAAATCACCATATGAACTGCATGCTCTAGCATATCGAATAAGCTGGGAAATGTATAAGCTGATGAGAGTGGAATATTACTTATGGGGTGTGGAAAATTGATTATACTAAAGTTGAAATCATCTCTCTTGTCATATAGCCTAGTAGAAAGGTGACTATTAGAGTCAAATTCAAGTAAAATGTCTAGATATGAAGCAGAAGAGGTCGTTTCTGTAGTTTCTTTAATCTCCAATTCTGGAGGATAAATCATAGCGAGATATTTACTGAATTCAATGTTATTCATTGAAATAACATCGTCCATGTATCTATATGTTAGATTGAAAGTTCTAGGTAGGTAACAAATGAACTCTTGTCCGAATTCAATTTCAAACGATAGAAATGCTAATTGTGCATATATTGCTGTGCCGGTCTTTTCATCACGCTCCTGGGAGTAGAACAAGAAACTACAGTGGAAACACAAAACAAAACCACTTCAAATTTAGCCAAACGTTATAGCTTAAAATTGACAACCCAGCACATATTTCATATCAATCAGAGACAAATTTTGTTTTGAGGCCCCCTTTAAGTCCCCAATCTTTTCAAGTGCCCTGTAACATACCCTTGATATTTTTACCTATCAATTATCCTTCCCCTCCCCTCCTGAGGTGTCTGTGAATGCAGCCTAAATACAGTTTCCAAGTCCAGAAGTGCGAAATACGCAAAAGACTGTTTCTTTTTCTTCTTTGAATAGACATAGTGACATATCGTGAAAGCGCCTTGTTTTCATTTAAAGGCGCCCTTCTCAATCCCAGGTTCTCGCATTAGCAGATGTGTGAACAGCCCATTAACAGTTTGTCATTCTTTTGTTTTCCATTGAATATCTTATCAAGTAAATAATACTTATATTGGATAAATCTGATAATTGAGAGGGGGCTTTAAACAAAAGGGTCAGAGCATGGGAACGCAAATAGTTGTAGAGGGCGGTATCACATACAATATTTCATTACTTCTTGAATAAGTTTAAAGTGTGCTGAATGTGGTGGACTTGAACGTGTCCATGGCATGCTGGTAAGAGAATTGATTTGGCAAGGTCTGGTTCTGTAGAATATGAGACAATGAGGGTGGTGAAATAGTCCCAGGATAGAAATTGAGGCAAATACCCTGCAAGTAGTAGTGAATATTTTCAAGTAAAGTGGTCGTAGAGAGCGTTATCAAAAGTAATCTTTTAGAGTAGCTGGCGTTGTGTTCCAAGTGAACTGTATGAGGTTCACTTGAATGTGCCTGTCCAATGCTCAAAAGTGAATAATGTTGACAGGTTCCCTAGGTTTTTTAGAGGACGATTGAAAAATTGCAGTAAAATACTTTTAGGATACAAATCGAGATAAAAGGTTCCCACGGCAGTAATGAAGAGCATGTAAAGGTACAAACGTACGCTTCCACTAAAATGCAAATGTGTATACGGTGTATTTAAACACATTTTTTACAAAAAACTGGTTCAGTCATGATCAAAAATACTACATGCCATTTTATACGTAACATAATTATCGGCTCGGATCGTTAAGACATTTGAAGTGCACCTGTAAGTCTTAGTTTTGTCCTTGTGTCAAGTTTAAAAGAAATCTGTCGACGCATGTTTTAGAAATGGTTCTTGAAGTGAAAAAATCTCACGAAATCGTTTTAGTAATGCCGCTTGGCATGAACAAAAAATGTACGAAAAATGGCCGCTTGGCAGCTATCTTGGATCGTATCATGAAGACATTTGACATGCTTATGTAAGTCACAGTGTGTTGTCTTCGTGTCAACTTTAAAAGAAATCTGTCATGCCATGTCTTAGTTACGGCTCTTCACATTTAAAACAATCACAAGAAAATGGACGGACGGACGGAACCCAATCAATAGGTTCTCCCGGGCTTCATCAGCGGGGACTAACAAGATTTGCTCATAAAAGATTGATGGGTTCTCAACCGACACATCTTTGTTCTATGTATTTGTAGCTCCCGAAACATTGTTATCCATCGTATTATACCAAGGACAACAGATATTAACAGAAAATACTTCTGTGTTTCAGTATACGTTTAAGTTTACACTGTTATCTTCATTACTGCCACGAGTTTACGATTACTATGTTGCAATGGTCAACAACATGAGAAATGTTCACCGTGTATGGTTTTCAATTGAAATTATCGTTTAATGTACAAATTAGTAATACGCTAAATGAAAATACTAAATTTATTCACTCGTTGCTGTCATATATTTGCATCTTCACTTTTTATCGCAAGTTTCGATGCCTTTGACCTAGTTCTTCAAATTTCACACACCAAATTAGCTGAGATGGCAATGCAAAATGTGTTTCATATCTGTCATACCATTGTAAAGTCAATATACCTGTGTAAACACTGTAATGCCAAAGTTAATAATTCTTTGTTTGATGCCCAAACGCAAGTGGTTTTTGTAGTTTTTCATGGTGTACTTAAATGGGACCTTCTCACATAGCTTTTTTGAATGAACAGTTCCTTTGTTTGAAAATTAATAAATGATAGTTCTTGAGGATGAATTCTCTGGAAACAATTCAGCACGCAAACCCATTAAAGTACAAATGTATGTATTATCTCAAAGTTACATATTGGCAAATGCTGCGATTTGTATTTTGTAATCATTGTCTACGCAAGCTTATAAGACAGTAAATTTGCATAGCCTGTCAAAGAACGATTTTTAGCTTTCGATTTGCAAATGCTGGAGTATTTCCGATTGAAATTTGACATGTGAGCAAAATTAATCTTGAAAACTATGTCTGCGAATGCAAATGTTTTAAGGCTCTAGCTGGTGCGAACATTTCTGACTGTTTAGTTACTCTTACTTTAAAGATTTGAAGTATGCTGAGATAGATCAAGAAGTCTGAGACGCACTTTTTAAATTCATTTGTCAAGTACTGGTGCAATATCGATCGCAAACACTGCAGTGTTTGTAATGAAAGGTTTAGCAGTGTGCATAGATATGTAGTAGTATCATGTTAATTAACTGCTGATTTGCATATTTAATAATTTTCGTAATAATAGTGATATGTCAAGAAATGGTTCATCAAATTTCATGCAACTTGGTACAGATGTTGATTCACATTGCTAACAGTTTGAATGAAGACATTTACCACTTTCATTTGAATGAATTGCTAATTTGCATATCTAATGAACTTTCCTAATTAGTGTGCTATGTCAAGAAATACTGCATCAAATTTGATGATATTTGGTAACTGCTGATTTGCATATTTAATAAGTTTCGTAATTAGACCGATATGTCAAGAAATGGTTCATCAAATTTCATGTTGGTACAGATGTTGAGTTCACATTACTTTAAAGCCCGGCCCCCACTCAATTATCAGATTTATCTAATATAAATATTCTTTCCTTGATAAAATATTCTATTGAAAACAAAAGAATGACAAACTGTTAATGGGCTGTTGACACATTCGCTAATGCGAGAACCAGGGATTGAAAAGGGCGCCTTTAACATTGAATAAAGACAACAAGTCATTGTCAATGACATAGTCCCCACTTGTTCAAGGGTACTTTGATACTTTGAGAGGAGAGTCCTGTTGAAAAAGTGGGTCTAGATTAAAATCACTGTGATACAGATGGGGGTTGCAGACAACTTAACAAAGTGTAATGTCTTTGTATAGAAGTTGTAGCTTTATCAACTTCAGCAAAGGTTATGCATATATATGTATAGTAAAGGTCAAAGGTCATCAAGGTCACGTGACATTTTAAAAAAAAATTTGTATCGCTAATTAATCCTGTAGCTCTATTGACTTGCCCAGAATTAGATATGTAATTAATTAATGAGGTAAAGCGTCTGTTGTCATAAGGTCTCCAATCCTACTAAATATAAAGGACGTAGCACTTGTAACCTCCACAAATGTAATAAGCTCCACAAATGTAATATCAACCACAATTGTAATAAAATCAGCCACAAATGTAATAAAATAGTCAACCATTAATGTAACAACCCGCAACTACAAATGTAATAAACAAATTAACCATAAATGTAATAATACTCAACCATAAATGTAATAAACTTGAACTTGCATATGAGATCATTTGTTTATCAATGCCCTGAGTAAATAATAACTTTAATAAGACTAGATAATGTTATTGCATACTTTCCTGAAACTAGGTTTCCTTGCCGAAACACAGAATTGAATACTTTGAGAACGCTATCAGAAAACGGCGAGGTACTGATCAAACCGTTCGATAATGGAAGTGGAACAGCAGTTCTAAACACTGATAATGACATAATAAGGAAGCGTCAAAATAACTCGTCAACCAGTGATACCACACAAAGTTTATGACAGATGACTCAGAACAAATAACAGAGAAATATAAAACCTTATAACAGAAACTTACGACACAAAACATGTTGACGAGAACATATATCCATATTTAAATCTAGTAAAAACAAAACAAACACTACCTTGAACGCAGTAGAACAAAACTATAGACATCCTGGCATCCCTGGTGAAGGAACAAACTTCAAGTGGGACAACATAGGAATACAGAAATCTATCGATTATTCCACACAATTTATCCACTGAAGACAAATTTGAGGCGATCGATTAAGAAAGTACGGCAATTTTCGAAAAAAAACGGCGTTAAAGGATCGTAGTATTATACAGTCTTCTCCACTCTGGAGTAGAGACTGCACTGACGTTCAGATTACAGCTGTGTCTAGCCATGGCCAATCAGTTCTGTACACAAAACAGGGAAACGTAAAATACACTTTCAAATATGCAAAACACACTAAACACAAACAATTAAGAAATGAATAATGTGTGGAGTTGCTTTCCTTATTACATAGATCAATATTTAAGGGCTAATTCCTCAATTGCAGCAACAAAATAGATTTATTACATTTATGGTTGATAATTATTACATTTATGGGTGTTTTTTTTAATAATTTATGGTTACCATTTATTACATTTGTGGTTGGTGTTTTTATTACATTTATGGTTGATTGTTGTTACATTTATGAGCGATATTACATTTATGGGTGCATTTTATAACAATTGTGGTTGATATTACATTTGTGGAGATTATTACATTTGCGGAGGTTACAGCACTTGTGGTTACTTATTTATTGACATAAACGTATATTTTAGGTAAAAGGTTGTCGAGGTCATATGACATTTTGTCAAAAAAATTTCTATCCTATAGTTATCCCTATATACCAAAAATAAGACATCCAGCTCTGTTGGCTTGATCAGAATTAGATATGTGCATAATTAATGAGGTACAATATGTGGCGTTATAAGGTGTCCCATCATACCAAATATGAAGGGTGTAGCACTTGTGGTTACTGAGTTATGGACAAATACGTATATTTGGGGTCAAAGGTCATTGAGGTCACTTGACATTTTGTCAAAAAAAATTGTTTTGCTAAATTATCCCTATATACCAAAAATCAGACCTCTAGCTCTATTGGCTCGCTCAAAATTAGATACGCACATAATTAATGAGGTACAGTATGTGGCGTCATAAGGTGTCCCATCATACCAAATATGAAGGGTCTGGCACTTGTGGTTACTGAGTTATGGACAAATATGTATATTTGAGGTCAAAGGTCACCAAGGTCACGTGACAATTTGTCAAAAAAATTGTATTGCTATGTTATCCCTATATACCACACATCAGACCAAGGTCACATGACATTTTGTCAAAGTGTCTGAGATCTTTGTGTGAACAGATGGACACACGGACGTACATGACCCAATCTATAAGCCCCCTGGACTTTATTTTTGGGGACCAAAAAATTGTGTCACTGCATCCTTTTTGCTATATGAATAGGATGAGAAACTAAATTTTTATTTTTCTTGGCCTTATACATGGGAGTCTATGGAGACTGCCTTATACATGGGAGTCTATGGTGAATGCCTTATACATCGGAGAGTATGGAGACTGCCTTATAAATGGGAGTCTATGGAGGTGTAAACTAAAAAGTCCCCTAACACGGCCAAATTTCATCGCATTGTGAAACAAATCGACGTGCATCTGTATGAGGTAGGGTACTATTTTTGTGCAAAGTTTGAAAGAAATTGACCAGAGCATGTTTGAGATATCTGCATGAACGGACGGACGCACGGACGGACGCACGGACATGACCAAACCTATAAGTCCCCCCCGGACGTTGTCCGTGGGGACTAATAAGCAGAGTCATGTTGATTAGTTTTTAATTTATATATTTAATAAACTTTCCTAATATATAAAAGTGAAACGTCAAAAATACTTCATCAAATTTGATGAAACTTGGTACAGATGTTGATCTCACAGTGCTGTAATATAGGGTTATTCACAAAATACGGCCCTGTATGAACGAGGGCTCAGTGAGTGACTTCGGCGAGTCACTCACTGAGTCCGAGTCCATACAGGGCCGTATTTTGTGTATAACCCTATTATTATACACCTCCCTCCATTAATCGTCTGTGGGCCGAGCCCTAGAAAAAGCTCTGGAAGTTGATTTTTTTTACCCACACGTTTGTAGATATTGATATTATGTGAAAAGACAGTTTACAATATGCTTGTATGGAAATCACAATATTCCATTGCAAAATCTTGCACATTAATTAGATTTTTGACCAAAAAGCTTGTTTTTTTGTAATTTTCAGTGAAAATGATGAAAAGTATGTTGTTACTCTGTTCATGATAGTTATTGTTGAGTGTACCAAAATAATTATAAGAAAAATTGAAAACAACTGTTATTTCATCGAAAAACATGAAAAAAGCACTTTTTTACCAAAAACACACATTTTCATGTTTTTTGTGAAAAAAAAAAGAGATGATGTGTTTATTGGTTTACTGTATGTTCAAAACCATGAAACTATTCCCTTTTCATCTCCAATTTTCCCACACGAGATCCACAAACATTTCTTGAAAATGTCCAACATATATTTTTTAACCAAAACTGCAATTTTTTTAACTTTTCACACTAAAAAAGAAGATGTATCGACCGGGCATTTCCTTTGACTTTGTTGAAACGGTTGCTGATCCTACATGATAAGGTGTGATGTGTTGTGTTATTCCTTCTTGAAAAAACAGTGGTTGGTGTTACTTTCATATGGCTAATTACCAGTCCAGGTCAGCTCCAAAATTGGAGACTCATTATGATAATGTATTCCGGCATTCAGCCAATCATCGACCAGATTACATCATTTATAAAGTACAGGTCACGCTGGGTCACAAATTACCCAACAAGTGTGATCGGCAGTTTTGGGTATACAATGCAAGATCCGAGGTACATGAATATTCTACATTGATTAAGGGTCATTAGCATAGAATTTTAATACCGAAACAATGCTCATTAATGTAATCTGCATATTTGAATATCATTATACCTCGCATCTTGCACTAATAGGTTTTGGGCCGCTTATTAATTTCCGCTTGTGAATTTCGACGAATTTCGACAGTCAACATAATCCACGTGTTCTGCAGAAGGTCATGTCCAACAAGGAGTCCGATTAGTGAACAAATATTCGAAATATTGACGATTCATTTCTACCCCCAGTTTATCGATTTCGCTCAAGTACCGAGAATCATTTTGTGGATGTTTGTCATCTCTATTAGAAATACTGTTATAAAGGTTATTTGTGTAGGTACGCGTATAACATTTTGCAAGAAAGAAGAGCAATGTCAGAGCTTTAAAACGATACCTGTTTTGTAGTTGTCAAACGCAGACTAAAAATGGTACGCGATTTTGAAAATGTGTTGACAAAGTGGCCACACAACTGTTCCCCATACGGTAGAATTTGTACCGCTGCCATCTCCGATACAAATGGGGTATTCTGAACGATCTGTGTAGGTACACGATTTATATTTCGCAGGACTTCAAGCCAGAGTCTAGGAATCACAACGATGTATGGGGTTTGGTTGTCTTAGCCAGAATAAAACTGGTACGCGATTTTGAAATTGTGTTTTGACAGAGTGGCCACACAACTCTTCGACATTATGACAGAATACGGCGCGGGAGTTCGACACAGTATGGCGTACGTAACGAAGGACGCATGTAGAGGTTGCCAGGAAATACAATTTTTACTGATGGCGCGCTGGCCGCTGATTGGCTAATGAGAGGGGGAAAATATTATGGTATAGCGTCTCCAATTTTGGAGCTGACCCGGACTGATGACCTTCTTTTAATTAATTTTTACCAAATAGGGTCCATACTTATCGTATTCTTAACCTTGATGTACTCAACTATTTGAGAGTATATGGTAAAAATTGCCTGGAAGTTTCAATTTATACGGGAGAAATGACCACAATTGTTAGTCTTCACTCTGGTTTTTTATTCTTTGTGTTTTTTGTCAGATGAAACAATCAGTGGAAATACATTTCAATTTGAAATCTCCC
>LD344110.1:41010-52335 GCA_001465055.1 Ptychodera flava | reverse complement strand
CCTCCAATGCTTGACTAAAACTTCACACACAAACACCTCGGGGGGATAAAAAAAATTCTCAGATTTTTGCAAATGACCCCCTTACAAACTCAAAAGGTGTTAATGATCAATTTTACCCTTCTGACTTGCTATAAATTTGAAATCACCCCTCAAAGGGATTGGACAGAAATTACAGGTGAATCGCAATATTTTTACGGAACCGTGTGTGTACAAAATTTTGATATTTGGATTTAATTGATAATCACCTGTTGATAATGTTGATTTACTATACATGGTAGTCTACGAGAAAACTATGTAATACTTTTTCAATAAAAAACTAGCAATATCTATGCATTTATGCATTTATAGACGTTTGATAATTGACATTAATGTACTTAATTGGAATAGGGTTGTTACAACTAGTATGTGTACAAAAAATTTGTCTTTGAAATTTCACCAAAAATATTCATCCGCTATACATGGGAGTCTATGATCATTTTTTCCTATGAAAAACTTGCTACACTTGTGCGTATACAGACGTTGGATAATTAACATAACTGTACTTGATTACAATATGATGGTGAAAGGTGCATATTATGTGTACAAGAAATCTGACTTTGGAATTTCACTGAAAATGTTTATCCACTATTCATGGGAGTATGTTAGGAAACTTAGCATAAGTTTTTCCAATACTTAACTGGTTAAAACTGTGTATTTATGTACATGAATTTATGTACTCTCGATTATTCATAGTAATGTATTTGATTAGACCAAGGTGTTTACAAATGGATATGTGTGTAAGAAATTGGATTTCAGAATTTCACTGAAACGTTGATTCATCATGGTAGTCTATGAGGAAAATATGAATAATTTTTTTTAAATACAAAACTAGCAAAATCTGTGTATTTATAGACGCTTGATAATCCATTTTAAAGTATTTAGTCAGAATAGAATGCTTGAAAGTTTATATATGTGCAAGAAATTGGATTTCGGAATTTCACCGAAATGTTGATTCACTATACATTGGAGTCTTTGAGAAAACTATGAATAATTTTTTTTAATGCGAAACTAATTTAATCTTTGCTTTTATAGGTGTTTAACAATTGATACAAATGTACTTGATTCAAATAGGGTAGTTGAAAGTTCAGATGTGGACAGCAATTATGATATTGGAATTTCACCTAAAAGTATAATTTCATTTTTCATGGTACTAGTAGTCTACAAATAACTGTTAAATATTTTCCCTGACAAAACTTGCTATATGTCTAATATTTAAGTGACAGGAATTGTTCATTGCCCTCACAGTGAGGGCGATTAAGACATGCCTCAGAGTTGCCAAGGCAAGATGTTCATATGACAGATAGCTATACTTTTGTTCAGGTTTACAGTTAAATGACTTCAGACAATGAAATTATGCAGAGAATCATTTTTATCTCCCAGAATATTTCTGAACACTGAAACTGCTTTTTGACGGGACGGATACTTATGAACATTCATGAAGTGACCCTGCCCCTCTGAGCTGTTTAAACAATACATGACCCCTACCCCTTTGCAGTTTTCAAATTTCAGGTGACCCCCTTGGATTTTGCAGGCCCACACGCGGCCGTAATATGAAATTCGCATGAAATCAAGTTAATGATTAATCTATATTTTTATGAGAATGCCTAAAATTATTTATAAATTGCCTATAACTGCCTACTGGGAACTCTACGGTATCTGCGACATTCAGTAAATATTGCTCTAGCCAACTGTGCCAGCAAAACATTGAGGAATGGCTTCGAAACTAGTTTTTACGACATCGTGGTGGGATTAGTACAAAACACGTCGCACTGTATATCTGCTAATTTTTGTGCATTTTAAGTCCTCATTATAAGAGAGGTCGTATCAGAAGTCCAACCCGATTTCAAAGCGCCTTTGTCAAGCACCGCCACCCCTCAAAAAAGTGGTTCGATAACCCATTATAATGGTGGTAACCTGCTGGCGCCCAATGCACACAAGATATTCAACAGAAAGACAAACAGCCCAGCCGCACACATATACACACGCACACAGAAAACACCCAAACTACACAGAAATCGTTGAAAGGTAACGGATTATGGCTCTCAGGGTTAGACTCTTTCATGACTACCCCCCCCCCAACACACACACGCACCGCGTGTCCACGTACACTGGTCTACCAACTCTGTTGAGACTCGGGACCCTTTAGTACCAGAGTTTTATTTCTTATTTCTAGTATCTTCTTCATTCGGAAGTTGGTTCTTTCTGTTCATTTTGAAATGATAGCAAGGCGTGTTTCATTGCATATCGACGTCCCTCTATTTACTAACGAAATGTCATATTTTTCGTATTTAAGTGTTCGGTTCAAGTCGTAACTTTTAGTGAAATTGTTACATACCATCTGTGACATAGTCGGCAATGCTTTGGAACTCCCAGAAGATATTACGGCTCCTTGATACTTTTTCTGGTGGTTCATCTCGTCCAGCTGCACTCCCGTCCATCCTTCTTCTCTGCGTTTTGCTCGCAAGAGTAAATTGCGAGAGCATACGCCCTAGGGTCTAGTCAACATCGGGGTAAAAGGGGTTTGTCGTTCCCGCGCAACTGATCATCTGAAATGAATACCCTTCCCGCGTGAAAATATTCCTGTCCGTAACGGGAAAATATATAATCCTCAGTTCAATTTATATAATGTACATTCTGCTGATTGGGCGGGAAACATAACGGTAAACAAATGAAAATTTATGGTACTTTACATAGCTTTTATGTAAGTTTGCTTGTGTGGAAACACTGTAATTGTTGGCTCAGCCACAAAAGCTTCTCGCTTAGTTATAGGGTGGCAACCGTCTTGGTTACTTATTATCTTGTAAACACGTGCACTGAATCGAAGTGTCACGTCATGTGAATAAACAATGATGTAATGACGGCATCCCGCATGGTAAATTTTGTTGCAAATGTCATAGTTATAACGGTAAAAGTTAAAATGACAATGCCCACCTATTTGACTCCCCTCCTATGTCTCTTTCTAGATGTGGAACCTTATTACGTTAGTTTACAATTGCATGTTTGTTTGTATGCTTTTGTCCAAATGCAATGCAAGAGTGACTGGGACCAAATGTCTGTTTCTCTCTTAGTCCGGACGGTACACGCTTCCGCTTACTTGCATGTGCTGACATTGGGCACCGGTACTCAAGCTTCAGAAAATTGCATGATAGGCCAAAAGAAAGGCAAATTTCCTGAAGACCCAACTATATCATATGCCATTTACCTTGTTCTGCTCGGCAGAGAAAGAACGATATACACAGAATTATGGAGAATGTCATATGAACTTTTTTATAATTAAAAATAATTCCGCAGTCAATTCGAAAAAATTGAGTATAATATTGCTGACAGGAAGAACAAGATAAATTTACATATTAAAGGGTGAGTGGGTAGCTACCTAAAGCTTATTGTCCAGGACCAAACATTAACACAAAATTTGTCACCCAAGCTCGTGTGTTAAGATTTTAACCAATGTTACCTGTGGGCAGCTAACTTATAGATATTGTGAAACATGTCTACTTTTTTTGCCAAAAACTCTTATAAAACCAATCAAATTAAACTAAAATCTACGAGAGCTGTAAATTTCACAAAACAATATTTACCACAGGGAAAGCAGAAATGAAACTGAAACAATCTCAAAATTTATGAAACCGACATCGTTTCAGTGTTTGTCTTTTCAGCAGATCTAGATTACTACTGTATCGACGATACTGAAATATTCAGTCCGACTTTTTTTACTGTACCTCATTATTTATTGCAGCCCATAGCAAATAGTAAGCGAGTCTTTGTATTGTGCCAAGCATAGTTTTCCCGGTCATAATAGAAATAAAGCAACGCACTCTGAACTTAACACTACCTGTGAGTCGTCACGTAAATGTTGAATAGCAAAGTTCAATATAGGCGCTTTGTATTTCACAATGATTAACACGCTCACTTAATGATTCCATTGCGCGCGGCTGGCTTTATCACTGACAGAAAATGTCCTGCTTTACAGAATAGATGATCGGTGAAATTATTATTCACATGTTTGACGGTCATCAAACCACGTTTTTCAACTGCACTATGGTTTTAGGTCGATGGATGATCGAAGATATGCATAAATTAAGGATACCGTTTCATTTTATCTGTTGTTAATATTTTACTTTGCAGCAAAACAATCATTAACGTACTGCATTCTCACAACATAAATTATACTCATATATGTCCAAATAAACTTCCTGGTTTCGTTTTGCTGGATACGTTAACATCGATTCGAACTTTGGCATACTCATTTCACTCCCAATTCACAACTTCTGCATTGACGGGAAAAAAGCAATTGCACATTTTATTTCCTACTGCGATCCACATACGAAGCCTGTCTCTCATTAGCTGCATATTTGCTTTGGGACTTGATTCCCTTGTCGGATCTGCAAAGTTCACCTTTGTACACCAAGACAAACGAGCTTTACGTATACGAGGTGCCAAATATAAACATACATACACACATACATACATACATACATACATACATACATATATATATATAAATATATATATATATATATATATATATATATATATATATATATATATATATATATATATATATATATATACACACACATATAATGCATACATATAAAAACACATAAACATACGCGCACGCATAAAGTGTTTTCATACATACAGGTAGAATACATACATACATGAAATAAAACATACATAAACATACATAAACACACACTACACACACATATACATACATACATACATACATACATACATACATACATACATACATACATACATACATACATACATACATATTCGCAGAGAGAGAGAGAGAGAGAGAGAGAGAGAGAGAGAGAGAGAGAGAGAACTCAACCAAACTACATAGAAATCGTTGATTAATAAATCATGGCTTACATTTTTTAGCACTTTCATGAATACGCCCCACCCGTGTAAACTGTTAACCGATCTACCAACTCAAAGGACACTGGGGTCACGGTGCCAGATCGAGTCTTGAGGCAAAAGAACGTAAAGTGTTCTTTTTTTCTAGTATCTTCTCCATTCGGAAGTTGGTTCTTTTGGGCCATTTTAAATGACATTGAGTCTCATTGCGTGTGTCATTGCATATTGATGTCCCTCTATCTACAAAATAACACATTTTCTATTTTCAGTTTTCGGCCGCAGTCATAAATTTTAGTAAAATTATAACATACCATCAGTGACATGCTCGGCAATACTTTGCAACTCTCAGAAGATATTACTACTCCTTGGTACTCTTTCTGGTTTTTCATCTCCTCCAGCCGCTCTCCCGTCCACCAATCTTCTCGGCAGTTTGGTGGCAAATGGAAAATGAGACAATATACGCCCTAGGGTCTGGTCAACATCGGGGGAAAAGGGGGTGGGTCACTCTCCTGCAACTTATCGTCTGAAATCAATAGCTTTCCAGCGCAAAAATGTTCCTTTGCGTAACGGGGAAATGTGTGACTCCTGAGTTCAACTTATGTAATGTACGTTGTGCCGATTTAACGCGAAACATAACAGTGCACAAATGTTATTATAATATTACTTTACATAGCTTGTACGTAAATGTGTGTCGGTGACGTCGACACGCACATCTAAGTAAATTGAACTTGCGCCATATCGGTTGCTTTTGACTATAAACCTTATTCCATTTGGAGTACATAATAACTATACAGAACGATAAAGCAGGGACGCTTTGTTGCAAAAGGATTAAAATGCTACCAACACTGACTTATAATTGAGAACGGTATTATACCTTTATGACAAGCACAATGTCTTACCATTAAATTTCGCCAGTAATCCTACTTTAAAAATACCACAAAAGGCAGCTTATCGTCAGCAAACACCGATGACGAAATCCTGGTGATTTCAGAAAACACTACAAGAGTACTACCAGTATGCGAAAATAGTAATTCAATTAATTGTCGGCTCTGCTACAAACCCCCTCGCTTTGTTATAGAGTGACAACTGCCTTGGTTACTTATTATCTTGCAAATACTGAATCGAAGTGTCACGTCATGTGAGTAAACAATGATGTCATGACGGCATCCCGTAGGGTAAATTTGGTTACAAATGATCACGATCATGACGTTAAAAACTAAAATGACAGTGTCAACCTGTTCATTCACAGACAAATAGAAAGACAGACTAGTAACGGGTATTGTTCAAGGTGTTAAGCGGTTGGGTAACCCCTCCTTGTACGCCTCGCCTCAGGTAGCTCTTGACTCTATTTTCCGAAGAGTGCCGACCATGCATCCTTCGGTAGTTTCCGGATTTTCGCCAATTTTTAAGCGAAAGTATGTTGGGCAAAGTTCGTGTTGCTGTAATGTGCTGCTGAGCGGAATTGACGTGCTTGCGAAGACGGGAAAGGTTTCAGCTTCCGGGTGGTGAGTTTTACCATTTTTAAAAATTCCTTTCATATTTTATGAATATATAATGAGTGTGTTTGCACCAAATTTGAAAGTCTTTTATCGATGTATGAATCAAGGGATAGAGAGATTGATTTGAATGAGTTTTTAGGTGATACACCTGTGCCCCAATTGACAAATGAACAGAGAGACGAGTGCGAAGGAGAATTATTAGAAAGGGAATGTTTCGCAGCGCGTAGTAGCATGGTTCATAATAAGTCCCCTGGTTCTGATGGACTCACTGCCGAGTTCTATCAACACTTTTGGCCAGAAATTTCAGATCTTGTTCTTTCATCTTTGAATGAAGCGTACAGAAGTGGTTCCATGTCTGTTTCTCAGAGACGTGGAGTCATCACCCTTTTGTTCAAAAAAGGTGCAGAGGGAGATCTTAATAACTGGCGTCCAATTTCACTCCTCAACACTGATTACAAGATTGCCACTAAAACTCTGTCAAATCGATTGAAACATGTCCTTCCGTCAATAATCCATAGAGACCAAACAGGTTATATATAAAGGACGTTATATTGGTGAGAACATTCGTTTGATTTCTGACATTTTTCATTTTTCAAAGAAACGTAATGTAAGTGGTGCCACAATTTTCGTGGACTACGAAAAAGCTTTTGGCAGCGTTAATTGGTCTTATATTGATGAAGCGTTACAAAAATTTCAGTTCGGTCTTTCGTTTCGTCAGTGGGTAAGAACTTTGTATACTGACATTCAAAGTTGTATTCTCTTTAAAGGCTAATGTTCTAGCTACTTTAATATACATAGAGGTGTTAGGCAAGGCTGCTCTCTTTCAGCTTTGCTATTTGTACTAGCGATTGAGATGCTTGTCTGTAAAATAAGACATGATAATGATATAAAGGGTTTCAAGTTACCGAAATATAACAGCAGAGTGTATGAAGCAAAGATTTCACTTCTTGCAGACGACACAGCTATTTTTGTACAAGATCAAGCATCTGTTTTAAATGTCCTATTTGTTATGGAACAATTTCATAAATGTAGTGGGCTAAGAGTCAACAAAAATAAGACAAAAGCAGTCTGGCTGGGTAATTTAAGAACAAATGGTAAAAATGTTGGTGATATTAACTGGACCCAAGAGCCTGTGAAAACTCTAGGTGTTTTCTTTGGTTATGATTCTGAGCGTTGTAAATGTCTTAATTGGAACGATAAAATTACTTCTCTTGAAAAAGTGTTACAGTCCTGGGGCCGACGCCAACTTTCATTTTATGGAAGAGTTCTGATCACTGAGTCCTTAGCACTGTCAAAAATAGCTTATTTATCTGCAGTAATTGGTATTCCAGATGATATTTGCTGTACAGTTCAGACTCTTATAGATAATTTTGTAAAACGTAAAAAGAAAATATCAAATAGAGTTCTTGAAAAAGATTACCATTCTGGTGGTCTCAAACATGTAAATGTCAAGCTTCAAATGCAGGCGATTTCTGCAATATGAGTAAAGAGGCTTGTTGAAAGCAGAGGGGAGATCTGGACCATTCTGCCCTGGTCACTTTTTGAATTAGATCAGACAACAGATTTGTTACAACAATTTACTTTGTGGAGAGCTTTTCTAGATCACATGAAGTCACTTCTACCAGAGTTTTATGTTAATGTTATAGATGCATGGTACAAAAATAATTGTAAGAATAAGACAGTTAATTATTTACGTCTCGGGTGGTCAGAGAGATATAGATGCTTTTATGCAATACAGACGATTGAATATGACTATGCTGTAGTCACTGGCAAGTCAAAAATTACTCTTCATAATATGAAATGCAAGACACTTTATTTGAATCTTATTCAGCAACACTTATGTAAAACCTCAAGGAGTCTTCAAAAATGGTGTAACAATTTAAATGACACAGCCAGAAACAGTAACAGTCATAGCAGCATCTGGAAACAAGTTTACAGTGCAACCAATGAGACAAAACTGAGAGAATTTCAATGGAAACTTCTTCTACGTGTATTGCCATGCAACAAATATTTATATGTTTGGAAATTGAAAGACTCTATGTATTGTCCTCTTTGTTGTCAAGTTGACTCTTTAGAACATAGATTTTTATATTGTAACATTGCTGAAAGATGTTGGGAAAAGATTGAAAATGTAATTTGTAGATTTATTGGAGAAAAGGGTGAAAATCACACCATCAATGAAAATTTTTGGTGACCCCGTTGAAAACATGGTCATCCCCAGACATTGTAATACGGTTATGCAACTTCTAATTTTATTAGGAAAATGGTGCATACATAAATACTGGATATCAGAAACAAATAGTCCAATTGGAATTTTACTTAAAAAAGAATTTACTGTACGTTACAATATAGAAAAGACAATGAGTACTGGACCTGATGTAATGAAAATTTACGAGAGAATTCACAACCTTTTGTAAATTCTTTTTGTGACCATCTACCGTAATACATTAATGTAACTCTGCAATCACTTGATTTTTTTTATAATAAAAGAGAAAAAAAAGTCTTTTATCGATACTGTAAGATTTTACTCAATGGTTTACGGTTTATGGTTTACACAATGTAAGTATGGTTGCTACGCGACAGGCATCACGATGCCATCGCGTCCTACTTTTCGCATAATCTAGTGCAATTATCAACCACGAAGCCAAAAAAGTCTAACACCTGTGAAGCTCATTTTAATATAAAAAGGCCACAATTTATCAAGACGACAATGAATCAAACGGCGTGCCACGTTGCTAGCCTATCTTTCTATTTGTCTGTCGTTTATTTCACTCCCCTCGTATTCCTATGTATCTTTCTAGATGTAGACCCTTATTACGTTATTTTACAATTGTATGTTGCATGTTTGTTTGTATGCTTGTATGTGTCCAAATGCACTTAGCTTGTCGGGGTGACTTTGACCAATTTTTTATTATTTATTATTTTTTTTTATTGTTTGTTTATTTCGGACAACATTAGTCCATATAAATTACACAAAGGAAATACAGATACTGTGATACAAAAATACAACTGGTGTTGGATATACTATCCATATATAAAGTCCTTCACTAACCATGAAAGATCGATTTTCTCCACAGGTTAAGCAAGTCAGAACTGTAAAACAGTACATCATTAACCATTCTTACAATTGTATTTTCACTGTAAGATATTCTTTTCATCAGAATATACATTTGCTTTCGTAAAAGAGCATCAAAACTATCAATCCTATTAGAAACAAACATAGAGCTTGCACTACTGGGTCTCTCATAGCCAAGAAAAATGCGAGCTGCATTATTGTAACCAACTTTCACTTTTTTCAAGACACCAGCAGTATAATTAACCCACAGATTACCACCATATAATTGGTAACAATATGCTTTGAAAAGATTACACTTTACATTCAATGAACATAATGAAAATTTTCTCAAAAGCATATTTGCAGATACATATAATGCTCTCTTTTGACGCTCAATGTCTTCATTATCACTAAACTGGTCCGTCACCAAATACCCAAGATGCTTTTTCTTTGCCACAAATGTAATTTTCATACCATTAAGATAAACAGATGGAGTAAAAACAATCTGAGTGCGTTTTGAAATGACACACATGCATTGGGTTTTCTTCGTATTAGAAGTAATGTCATGCAGGTCGCCATAGTGGCTACATATGTCAACCAGTTTTTGAGTTCCCTTGACAGAAGGGCTGATCAAGCAGATATCATCAGCGTACATTAAGTGATTTATGAAAACACCACCTATGTTACATCCCACTTTTGAATTAACTAGTCTTGTACTCAGATGATCAACATAGACATTGAAAAGCTTCGGAGATAAAACTCCTCCCTGCTTAACACCATTGACTACTGTAAAACTGTCAGATAGGCAATTGGCCCAACGAATGAAAATATTCTGAGTTCTGTACCAGACAAGGAGAAACCTTACGAAAAGAATTGGTACATTTCTAGAGATCAGCTTTTTAAAGAGTGTCCAGTAATTAACTCGATCGAATGCTTTAGAAGCATCCATAAACGTAATAATAACGTTGCTACCTCGTTTCCTATAATAGCTAATTATTTCTTTCAAAACAAACACACACATGTCAGTAGAATGAGAGGGCTTAAAACCAAATTGGTGGTGTGATGAATCAAGATAGCAATCAATCTTGCCCAAAATAACAAATTCCATGACTTTCGAAGCAATTGTTGACAATGCAATTGGCCGATAATTGTTTTTGTCAGTAATGTTACTATTTCTGTCTTTAATAATTGGGACTAAAATAGTAGCAGAGAATCTATGAGGACACAAACCATGCAAAAGCATGGCAGTAAAACACATACTCAAAAGTATATACACCTTTTTGCTGGCAAAAATAAAATGCTCAGGCGAGAGGAAATCAGGCCCTGCCGATTTCCCTAGTTGTAAATTACTAATAGCATTTTTAACATCAGTGGGAGATATATGAATAGTATCATCCATTTTGCACCCATCAATACTATCAAGAACAAATGATTTTTCTCTTGTTGAATGAACCACATTAAAAAGATCACTGAAGTGTTTACTCAACATTTCAGCAATATTGGCATCGCCACTACAACCATGAATAGTACTAGGCCGGAGTGGAGATTTTGCATTTATTTTCTGAACGGAATGCCAAAATTTATTATAATTCCCTGTATTCAGATTTTTCGCAGTTGCATCAGCTTTGACTTGCTCAACATTACGCCTACAGATTCTCAAGACATATTTAAAACGCGCATGCGTCAAGCGTTTGAAGTCAAATAACGGACCATGCCTGGGTTTGCCACTTTCACGCCATAATTTAAAAGCGTCTCTTGGAATAGAATGAATTTCTTTGAGATGGTCATTCCATCCAGGAACCATATACTTGGTACTGTTACAGTGACTAGAAGATATCTCCATACCAGCAGAATAAAGACAATCTA
>LD344110.1:8954-31320 GCA_001465055.1 Ptychodera flava | reverse complement strand
TATATATATATATATATATATACATATATATATATATATACCGCTCGTGGTGCTATCGTTAGAGCGTCCATACAACACCCGACTTTTTCCTTAACCAATCCCGCTCATAAACTGAATGAAAACACTGTATATACCGGTAGTACTAATTCAAAAATATCCAGAATATTTCAAAGTCAATGAGATTAAAAGCCACGAAACAATGCTCAAAAGGTCTCTGTAGTACGTGAATCTCGGTCGCTCCGATACAAACCTGCTTTTGAGGTGCTGCGTGCTGCCCAGGCACTTGAATTGTCCGTTCACCATGATAGCCATTCGTGTACACAAGGCTTCACATTCTTCCATGCTTTGAAGTTACGACAGGAAAAAGGAAGAAATAACTAAGTGATGGTAGAGGAAATGGTAATGTCAGAGATTGCTGCCATTGAGGATGAGGTATTTATGCAACGTTCATCCAGTAATTCAAACTCATACGGTCAACCCATCTGAAATTATCATAATGTTTAATATACTACCAATGACGTCACTGTTAAATCCGAAACATTATCACACTTTTTATTCCGTTTCACCGTAACGTAAAAGAATTGTGTATGGTACAAACTAAACATTGTTATGCCGAAACCAAATCGACTTACTCATTGATAGCTTCTTTAATACAGAAATGATATACACACATTCAAAGGGCAATGTCAACCGCGCGAAATCAACAATGCCGTCTTCAAGTTGTGGGCAACGCGTCAGTTAATTCATTTACCTGTGTGACGTCAGCACAATACATCGTCCACCTTTCATCAGCCGTGTTATGGAGTTCCATAGGAACCGCCTCGCTCTGGGATCCATGCCTGCCGTTGGCTCGTCCTGCGAAGATAAGCAGCCAATAGTGTACTGAGAGTCGCAAACAAATTTATATCGGATCCCCTTTTCTTGTTATGTATTGTATATTCATCTGATGAAATAAACTCAACTCAACTCAACTCTTGGAACGGAGGAAGATCACATTCACTGGTAATTATAATGGATAAATACTGTGACAAGCAACGAAAGCTTTGCCTAGTTTCTCATAAATGTCTGGAAGACTTTGAAGGCTGAGCTAAGAAACGCAATATCGCATGTTGAACAGTGGTACAAGAAGCCGAACGAGTGCCAATGAACACGTATTAAATATTTCATTATTCATTAGAGGAACTTACCAAGAATATGATTGGTGGATTCCCTACCATTGCGATCGCTGTGCTCAACTTCCTTTTGTTTCCTCCACTGTGGTTAGGAATGAGTTTTGGAAAATGTTAGAAAATTAGCCGTATGTTCATATAAACTGAGATAATATTTGTTTTGTTCGTGGTGTAACCGAGCTAGGTAGTGAATCCTCAAGGGATCTTACTTTGATTATTTCCCGTTAGCATTTGTTAGGGAAAAATTCATCATTGGTAGACAGTCAAAGACAATTATTTTTTTGTTCAGAACCCATCAGATTGAATCAAGTTCTCCCGACTTATGCACCATTTGTTTTCTTTAATTCGACATATTAAATTTGATATCCCAGTGACAACAGCGCCACCACCCGAAAATTATTTCAGCCAGAAACTCACCTGTAATTACCACATATTTTGTCCGCCCAATTGCCTAAATAGATGTGACGTATGCAGGATTCAACCACTGCTTCTATCATGTGGGAGGGTATTCCACGCAAACGTGCATACATACGCAACAACTCACGTCCGGTCAGCTTCTCGACGAGTGCATCGAACTGTAGTCACATGGAAATAGAGAGAAATAAAACTTTAACCACTTATGCCAGAAAATGAGAAGCTTCAAACAAATACGGAACGCTTTCACTTCACTCGTTTTCCTAAGAAACGAGTGCGGATCCTATTTTCTCACACGCTGTTGTAAATTGTGCTACACTGTATTCTAGAGTGACCTTCTTAGGCCAAAGTAATTAAATTCTTTGTTTTGCGTCCCCACCCGCCTAGGTTTTTAAGGTTTTCATGAAAAACACACACAGTGTATTTGAATAGGAAATTTTAGGACATAACCGCTTAGCTTTTCTGAACTAAAAGTTTGTTACAATTTTTTATTTGCTGCAATCAAATTACATTGTGTTAATTTTCTTGTGTGTGTTTTTCAGCCGCTTAGACGCGTACCTTTTCCCATTTTGAGTGGACGCAAAACACATAATTTAATTACTTTGACCTTACTCGTAAATGCTGGTAGATTTATTCTTGGGATGGCTTGGTTCGGCTACTGTAAAATTCAAAGGTTGTCACTACGCGTGTTTGTTGCGGACAGAAAACTCACCTGTGGACAATATCCGATTCGTTGTTGAACCTGTAACAGAATGAAAGGAATAGCTCAAACTTATTGTTCATCTGTAAAATTTGAAGGTTCAAATGGCAGAATGTCAATTTGAAACGTGATTTAGTGGTGACACAAATCTGTTGATTTCACAGAAAGTCAATCACAAAGTGTGACCTTGTGTGTGATCGGTTTTATGTTTCTGAGTAATACTTTGTCAATATTCATCTTGCCCAATTACGACATGATTTTCATTCTAACTTGCAACCGATCACCACATTGTTATGACACCGAGTGCCATAATGCCATAATCGTTGTTCTTCCTTGTGAAAATTTGCTTTTTTATTTAATTTCTAAAAATCACATGCATGTTGCTAAATGATGAGGTTCTTTGTTTGTAGAGCCCAAAGTGCACGGCTGAATACAAGACTACATGCAAAAGATACATGCATAAAGATCGGCAGACATGGGGGATTTCATTAGACGTGGCTTTATATGCATTTGTTGACGATTGTGTCTGAGTGTGCAAATGCACCCACCTGTCGCTTTTCTCTTTGAATATTGTATCCGCCCATGTAAGCTGTGCCGGCAGAAATGCTCAGATCTCCAGTCATCATACTAAACGTACTCGTCTTTCCCGCTCCTGTAAGAAATAATTAATCGAGTAAAACTAAAAGCATTTGTAGGTCATTAACTTCAACTTATGACTGGCTTGGGGCATTGAAAGACGTACCCGGAGCTGAGATGTAATTTGGAATACGAGTTTCGTGATGGTATCCATGACTCGCACAATGACAGTAAAGTTGAAGTCACCTAGGTTGAAACACCAAGTCAACAAGAGAAATCTTCGGCTAACTTTCTTAGGTTACAGAGAGAGACATGAACTTTGACGCACTTTACTACTGATACTAGTAGGGGCTTCCACTGAAGTCAAGTTCATAACCAAGTGACGCATGAACGACAGTTTTGGATAGGCAAGCTGGCCAACCAATCAAATTCCGTTATAAGTATGATCTATGAAAAAGTACTGAAGTGACAATTTTTGTATTAATCGCCATCTTCGCTTAATGCAATACAGTGATCTTTTATAGTAGAGTTCTGGCAAGCTCCCATGTATAATTAAACTGACTGATTTTTTAACAGTACCGTTTATTCCGAGTAGGCCGAAACACTCTCCTTTTGGTATAGTCAGGCAGAGATGATCAACTGCTGGATCCCTGGTTTTCTTTCGGCAGTTATCAAATGTACCGCTGTATACCTTGGTCAAGTTTGTAAGTACGACTGCGTGGCCGCTGGTTTCTGGTGTCAACATGGCGTTGACTTTGTGTCTCTCCTGGGCGACATCTTCGTCCTGATAAATGAAAATGCCAAAGTTTAATTTGTATGGTGAAGGTCCGCGAAACCGTGAGATACTAAAACTCGCGATGACCAAACGATATCCATTCTGTTTGACCTCAATCTAACCCCTAAGCGTAAGTTTTGAAATGCAGAAACCCGACGACGTTGTGATTTGAACTTCGGTAAATTGCTGAAATTGGTTGTTAAAACTTTATGTTGCCGACAGGGCTTTGAACAGCTTTTCGGAACAAGCTACGAACGGTAATTGAATACCAATTTACACACGGTTCTTACAGGCTAAGAGTAACCACGGCACCAAGTTTCCAAATCAGTTTCCATCTCACTCTGTCTTGCTCAAAGTTTGATCTCTTTTGGTATTTGTTTTCAGCTCATCCAATAAGAATCAATGGCAACGGGACTCGATAGGAATCCACAGAAGCCGAGACAGAAACTCACCTCTCCCTCATAGTCAGCAGAAGCAAGATATTTTGGTGATCTTGCAGGAACGAAAAAGTTCACCTGGTTCGAGTCAAACAATAATCAGAAACATCGGTTATTGACCCAGTGTATTCGAACGTGGAGTAAAAGTATATGAATAATTTGGAAAAGAGACACACTCCTTGGAAAAGTCATCATCTTCAAAGTAACATTTGTCGATTGTTGAGTTCAACTGAAAACGTATCGTCAAGTCCTCGGCTCACTACGCATGTGCAATCGGCATCTTAGTGTGTTACAGTGTACAATACATAAGTTCACGATAGGTGCAAAGATACTACATGTACCTCTATGAGCAATGTCATCGCCATCCAGAAGACGCCCTCTAGGAACAGGTAGAGACAATGTTGACCCACGCCGGGTTGATTCCAAGCCAAGATATTCTCTTCAAACTCTATTCCAGAACTTTCGCACACCTGGCGGTCACTGTGTGACAAAAATGAGCAGATTTTAGAATTTGGCTCTACGAAAGCGGTTCAACAAAATAGTACACAGGACAATATATCGTAAGACACAAGAATAAAATCAAAGCTGTTTAATCTTACTTCACAGGCCAAGAATAAAACAATTTTGGTCCTTGACGTTTGGCACCAGTGTGCAGAGGCGCGATTTTTTTACTTTTCCCCTATCCACTTTAAAATTAGTTCTATTTTTCATCGACTAAGACTGTGAATACACCTTCTTTTTCATTTTTAAGATGTTTTGGGTTTAGAAGACAACAATCCATTTATTTTGGTTGTATGTCATGTCAGCCTTTTGTTGAACTCAGAGAAGGGAAAAAGACACTGTGCGTTTAAATGCAGAGATGCCCCAGTGATGGCAAGAAAAAAAATCAACTTTTGGGATTTAGCAGCATCTATTGGTGTATATATTTCCTCATTATTTTTGTACACATGTTTTTAAAAATAGTTTCTTTTTTCTAAGTCATGTCACAATGTCCCGCGACCAGTTCTTCAACACAGACTGTGTGGGTGTAGTTGACAACTGACATTAAGGTAGGATGCTCCTTGGGTACATATATTCGGTCTCTGAAAGTTTTTTTGTTGTTGTTTTTTTTTGTTTTTTGTTTTGATACTGTCCTGGTCTACCTATTATTGGAGCTCATTTTAAAGCCTTTGTTTTTTGGAAATCGATTTTTCCCCAACAGAGTTAACACAGGCATTGCGGCAATTTTGAATTTCAAATAATCGGTAATCTTTGGTATTTTGTTTCTATAATACAACACTTCGCAACGTGAACCCCTGATTTTTGTTCTTGATTTTGAAAGAGAATGGTGGAAAGTCACTATGAGGCAAGTTTGAGCAAAAGTTTAAATCTTTCGCTTTTAAGGCGAATACTACTTTATTCGTTTGTCGAAAACAAAATTGCATATTGTACCGATTCACTTCATCGGCGAGGATTATTACTTAGTTTTATTATGGTAAGTTTAGGAAGAAGAAGGAAATATATATTTTTTAAAAACAAAGATAGTGAAAGCATCAAAAGTTAAGTCCACTTTCCGATGAATACACTTGATAGCGTATATGGTGACATACATTTGTGAACCGGTGCACTGTGCTATCGAGGCAACATTCATCGCCATGAAAATCATTGCCCGGCCCAGACAGTGTGTAGGTAGGAGGTTGAAAATGTAGTCGCATATTACGGCGGCTTCCTGGGTGTGGTCCAACAATTCCAGAATAAAGACTGTGATTATTGTAACCTGGAAAGAACAAAAAAAAATGGAGAAACGATGAGATTTGCATTTCCAGTCCTAACTGCGGAAGATTTTAGTGGTCGTTTGATATTGTATTCCTCGCAAGATGAAACGGTCTTTAATGAATATACCACTGCTGCTGGTTACAAATTCAAGTTCACTGCTAGAAAACTGGCCATATCTGTGAGAGATATGACGTCACCTACCATTGATCCCATGGCCAACAACAGAGCGATGAGTCCATAGCCGGCCAATGGAGACGAGAAGGGCCACGACAGAGAATATACCAGTGGGATAGATGCCCAGCCGTACAGGACCTGTAGGGGATGTTTTTCAAATCATAGGTAAAGAGCATGTTGACCGCAAAGTGTGCCTTGTTCAGTTTCCAAGGTAAATATTTCACACAAAGTTCAAATCAAACTGCACATGGAAACGATCCGATCTCCCTTGAATGAATCACATATGGGTGCATTCACAAATATGAAATTTTGTGCTTTCGAGTATCACTTCATGAGAAGGCAGACACGGAAAGAAACTTCCGTTCCTTTGCAACTGACAGTGTAAATTTACGAATTATTAAAATAGTCAGTTTCTTACGGGCTACGGCATGCATTACAATAACGCTCGACACATTGTTGCCAACAGTGGCCGATTCTGATTTAGGTTGAATATGTCATGAATGTTGGGCTATACTCACGAGAAGCAACGTTGTCTCCCCTAGGTGAGGGGGCCCGTACACAGTCGGGAAGATGCCGAAGAGAATGACTAGCAGAATTAGAACAATACCATAGTTGATGGCATCCCATAAAATAGTCCCAAACCAGTAACTCAAGGGGTCCAATCCGCTGACAAACTGAAGTAGTTTCGACTGTGAAGTTGATAAAAAAATCACTGTATCAAATATAATATATATAATATAAATGAACCCTTCTTCGAACGAAAATCCGTACCACGCATGATTTCCTCGTTTTCACAGAATCATAAGCCGAACATTGTGTTTTGTTTCAAACCTTGAGAGAAGGCATGTAAGTTTATATGCATATTCAAAGTTTTGTGCTTATCAATGCGACGAAAACTCGTCTGAGTCACAATCACTAGAGATTTCAAATTGTTACCGTCCCTACCTTGCTGGCCTTTTCGTGAATCAAGAATGGCGCGAAGCTTGCCGAGAGGAACCCCAATCCGAAGACAGCACAGATCGCCAAGATCATCGACTGTTGAGCTTCGTCTGATACCTGTGAAATCATCGAAAATCGGAAGTTTGGCATTATTTGGGTGAAATGCTGACCAAAGTGCAGAAATTTTGTCTCCTAATTTTGTTGTTTAATATCAAATACCTCGTCTAGACAATCTTCATGCAAATATGCATCGGTTTTATCTCATCGAAATTCACTTCTGTGTACTGTAAAAAGTGTTCCGTTGTGAAATACTTAAACAAATATTTCAAGACTGCTACACTACAATTATCGCAATTATCACCGAAAAACCGTAACGTTCATGACCTTGGCGATATTCATCACCTTAAGATGATGAAATAAAGTCCACATGTTCTGATTAGTCACAGAGTGAATTGGTAGAGTTTTCGCCATCACATCCTAACGGGACCATATTGTGAACGTGTTATTTTTGCTTCATCTTCTTTGCTCTTGGCTCTCATTTCAACAGAGAATGGTCAGTTTTTTCACCAGAATAAATACTTAGTATACATATACAACAGCTGTTTCAGGTTAGATGACTTTTGTAGGAGTTGTTCTTGGGATCCGCCCTTACCTGTTCGGAAGAGGAACCCGGCAAAGGATGGTTGGTGACCACTAACTGGTAGCTGGAATTCGTGAAATACTGCAAGAGGGCGTTGTCCAGGACGGCCAGGGACTCGGCATTCGCATGCATCGGCTGTTGACAGAAGAGAATCACGTGACCTTTTACACGAAATTAAGCTTGATGACTACTTGCAGTTAAAATTAGAATTTTCCGACATTTTTATAGTAACATAGTAACAGGCGGAAAGATTCTCCATTCACATTTCATCGACGGATTTGGAGCGTTGATCATCGTTTATCGAGTTTCCTCAGCAAAAGTCAAGGCTGTATGTATGTACAATAAAGTTGGCGAAAGCACAATTATATGTCACAAGATTATGTGCCAGGAAGTTTGATAGAATGTGCGCTTTTCGCAACCGACGGAGACTTCAAAGCCTGTTGACGTACTGTTTATGTACCATTTGCCCACAAGGGGGCGTTTCTTACCTGGTTACTGTACCAGGCGATCACAAGGGTGGTATTAGTGTTGTTTTTGTCCTCAGTCAGAGTGAAGCCTGCCACCAGGTCGTTGAAGTACCCTCCGACAGAGCTCTCCCTTAAAATGTACTCCTCGTAGTAAGTGTTCATGTAGTCAAGCATCTGAGTGTCCGTACCAACGGGGCAGCTGTCGTTGTGATCTCGATCGTAGTAACTGTTGAAATGAAATGACAAACGCACATAATATTAAACTGAGAGTGGTCTGACAGGTTTGCGACGCTAGAATAATTCTTGAATTCACAAATACGCTTTCATGGGACGTTTTTGAATCAACTGTAATTTGCTTAAATTAAAATGTTTGTTTAAACCGGTTTTAAGACATTTAAATGAAGCTTTCCCGTTACATCTGGAATATTTTCTAAAATCTTAGTCTGAATCCAAAAGCACAGAGTAAACTGAGGCCTGTACTGACACAGAAGTATATTCCACTGGAAGTAGGGAGCCCTCTGAGATTGATCGCTGTATCTGTACGATGAAAAGTAGGTAATTCATCTACCTGGAGACGAATGCTTGTAAATACTTACCCTGGGTTATCCACACAGTATGGACAATGGTAGTAGCCAAAATCTTTATATTCTGAACACAGGTTGGTCTCCTCGTTGACAGAATCGTGAATCTGTAATACATTCATGACGAGAGAATGACGTTGAAATTCGCAGATTGGCAGAGCAACATCATTATGAGTGTTATTTCTGTACCTTAATAGTCGGTAAAATGGCGTGGAGAAAACGCCTTATTCAACACCACGGACACCATATTTGCCTTTATCGACTAAGATTGAAGTTTATACAATTTCCTAGCTGTGTAAAGATATTAACACCTCATGTTCTAGTAACTTGTGAAGTTAAGTATTAGGCGATTTAAAGAATACTCTTTGTTTGCCGTCCTTGGATTTTTGGGAAAAAACCAAACACAGACAAAAAACACAAGTGTATTAACATAAGTTCAATTTTTATTTGGTTTCCTTTGGAAAAATAATATTTTTATTTGTAATAGTGTTAACACTATGTTTGTTTTCTTGATTTTCTCTGAAAACCTATCAGCACGGCAAGCAAAGAATTTTATTTAAAGCGGGAACACTTCACCGAACCAGGCTACATCGCGCAGCGGCCGTGCTGAGCCGGGTACGCACACCCCCCACTCACCTCCTGGGAACAGTTCTGATTTAAAACTTGAAACTCGTAACCGCAGCAGTCGAGCCTGTCGGTTATCTCATTACCATTCATTAGCTTCCCTGTGTTGTCACGCTGTATATCGAGCGCCTCCTGAGCGATGTCACGCACGGCAAGGCCTTGGTCTCTCACCGAGTCTGGTAGATACTGAAATAAACAATAATACCCTGAGTAAATTTTCTCCACTCATATAACCACGGGGAGCCCTTCCTCCTTGTTTATTTGTATCTGTGTTTGTTTGTGTGTAAGTGTCTGTGTTTGTTCATTTGTTATTTTTAATAAAATAACAGCGAAAAGCTGTTTTGTTTATATTTGTCAATAAAGAGCTGTGTATTTATTTATATATGCATTTGTTTTTTTTGTTTGTTTGTTTATATGTATTTCCGATGGTTAGGGTTAGTGTTAGGCTTAAGTTAGGGTTAGGGTTAGGGTTAGACTTAAGTCACTCCCTCTGACTTAAGTCTAACCCTAACCCTAACTTAAGCCTAACGCTAACCCTAACCATCAGAAATACATATAAACAAACAAACAAACAAATAAATAAATAAATAAACTGCTCTTTATTGACAAATATAAACAAAACAGCTTTTCGCTGTTATTTTATTAAAAATAACAAATAAACAAACAAACACTAACACACAAACAAACACAGACACAAGTAAACGAGGAAGAGCTCCCTTTGATATAACATGCAAAATGTGACAGGCTTACATGCAACTGCTTTCAGTCGGTATGAATTAGTATGAGCCGCATACATATATACCGGCGTTTTGTCAACCGTGGAGAAATGTGCATTTTTCATGGCATACCTTCAGAATGTCCCTGTCATCCGGTCCCATCCTCAGGTCAGCGAAATACGTGAAAGCGTCTTCGTTCTCTCTACTCATGTTGTGCAGTGTCAAGGTCCTGGGCGGGTCATCTCCGAAATAGGGTACTAGAACCAGCAGAAGGAGGCCGAAAAGAACGAAGACTAGCGGAACGACCAACTGCGTGATAATGGCCTTCTTGTCTCGCTTGCTGTGTAGCAATCGCTTGATGAAAATGGCCTTGAACTGTAGCCATTTGAGGGTCACACCGGTTAAAATACCTGTCGTGCGAAGAGAAGGTGATCGTGGGTATTTGAAATAATCTGTTCCACTGTCACTGACGTGGTTGTATCCCTCACATGTTTTTTGCTAATGGTGGCGGTGATGGAGACGATGACAATGATTGCCAGGAAGATGATGTGATGATAACGGTGATGGTGGTGGTGGTGGTGGAGGTGGTGATGAAAATAATGATGATGCTAGTGGGGATGAAGATTGTGGTGCTATTGGTGGTGGTATCATGATGATGATGATGATGATGATAATGATGATGATGATGATGATGTTAGTGGTGGAGGTGGTGTTGATGATGGTGGTGGTGACGACGACAACAATGGTGTTTATGATGACGTTCGTGATGGTGGTGTTTGTTGATTGTGATTTTATCGTGACGTTGGCTAAGGTTACCATGGAAACTTGTCATCACAATATTTCAAAAGATCTTCAGTGTTGTCTGTCATACAGTGTGAGTAAGCATTATGTGACGGGCAGGTTTCTGTTACATTTCAGCAACCGTGACAGTCTGATGAAGTACAGTTGCCCGGGGCTTCGTCCGATTAACTTCGGCCCGCATGTAGGTGTATATAATTCACAATCTCAAACATCTACTAACCTTCTTGTTCATAAGCATTTTGGTCCATATTTACTTCAGTTTCGTCAGGCCTAAGAATATTGGCCGTGCTTCCATTTGCTTTACCATTGGCGTGGAAATCACCCTTTTCCGTGTCCATCTCGTCGGGGAGGATGTCTTTTTCGAGGTGGGCGCGCCCTCCCTCCTTGGTCTCGGGGATCTCTCCGTTGGAAACAGCGCCACCATCCATGGCGAAGTTGTCCTTCCCGTCCATCTCCATCATGAGAGGGTCGAAGTCCTCGGCCTCTTCCTCGGCCAGCTGATCGACTTTCAGGAAGACCTCTTCCAACGTTGTAACCGATATTCCGAAACTTGCAATTCCGAGATCCCTGCGGTTATCTGGATCGAATAAAATTATGCTTATAAAACATGTGTCACATAGACAAGTAATAATATGAAGCCTGGAAACAGTATAAGGTTGATTGATTGGTTGATTGGTTGATTCAGTGCTAATAATGGTGAATTGACTTAAATCTTCTGGCTGTGTTTCATTAACAAGCGCAAATCTGGACAAATTTAACACCAAGTAAAAACTGTTACAATGAACTAAAAATATATGTAGTCTGTGCACTGTCAGATTATGTAACTCGATTGGAACTAATTTGGGATAATTGGATATCGATTTTCATATTTTTCAAATTTCTCAAAATTGTTAGGTGCCACATAGCTGAATGTTGCAATATTGCAAATTACTCATAAAAACAAGTGTGTAGTATAAAAAGAAAAGCAGATGAGATTACATTTGTAAATTAAATCGACATTACTTCACCATCCAATTATCCCAAATTAGTTCAAATCGTGTTATGTACAAACGGATTAATGAGAAAGAGCGAGACACTAAACTAATTATATTCTTGTGATGGTAGTTTTACTAGTTTTTCTGTGTGTAACGGGGATCTGCTGGCAATTCAATATAGAATAAGTGTTGGCTAGTGGGAAAAGGGGCAGTTTCAGTTAGAAAGCCCTTAGAAGTTACAAACCTGCATCTGTGATTTTCTCACCTTCTAAGTATTTGCACATACTCGTGAAAACGGACGTGTTCTCCCGTGGCAGCGTGTAAGACAATTCAGCACCAGATTCAGACGTCAATTCCGCCTTGGGCACGAAGGAATGGATTCGGTTATCGACCTCTCCGACGTTACAGTCAGGTTGTTTCACCAGAACAAGGTGGTAACCAACGCCGTACCTGGAAAGGAAGTACAGGGATGGACGAGACCATCACAAACAGTCAATACAAAAGAAAATGTTGGATGCTGTAGTACACTGTCTTATAATTAATTCTCATTGGAAAATATCTCCGACAGGAATATGCCTGCGGTATTTATGAGTTTATTCATTTCGCCTCGCGTATTACTATTTAACAACCCAGGGATAATGACAAAGCTTACTTGTTCTTCAAGAATAGCGATGAGCCACTGCATATGAGGTTGCCTCTTGCCATGATGGCGATGCGATCTCCAAGGAGGTCTGCTTCATCCCTGAAAACGAAGAAAAAAGACAGACGAGTAAAATTGGCCATTGGGACGGCATGGAGAAGATATTAAAGGGGCAAGTCATTTATCTGCCTTATCTAAAAGCAAATTGGCCAACATGATAAAAAATTCAAAGGAAAACAAAGGGCCGTCACCATGTAAATACTCAATGTCTACAACGACTAATGCGAGAACCAAGGATTGAGGTCTGCCCCTTTAAGAAGAAATAACCAGCATGAGGAAACATTGCTTGGAACGAATCAGTAGTCATGGTATCTTCAAAGTGCAATGGATAAAGAGCTTTCACATGCAAAACATTAAACGCCAAATGACCTGTACACAAAAAATGTCCGAAGTGGAATTAGATGTCTACAGTTTGTCCGCTTACATGGAGTGTGTGGTTAGGATAAACGTCTTTCCGTGTTTGTGTTTCAAAAGCAGGTCCCACGTTGACCTCCTGGCGTATGGGTCCATACCAGATGTCGGTTCGTCCAGAAGTACCACTTTGGGCCGACCAATCAGCGCGATGCCAACACTTGTAGAGGGATATTTATAGACAGTTGTTATGCGATTATTGTCACTTGTGATAGCAGACTATTTAAAAAGCAATATCACGCGTGCTACGCCGATACGCTACTATAGTAGTAAACACGCGTTATTTGATAATTGGATATTTGACAAGCATACTTTCATTTTTTTTAAATACTCCTGTTTAGGTTCATCATTGTCATCATTAAGTAGAAGCGATACACTTTTGATCTTAGCACAACCACAGTTTGATGAAATATTGAGCTAGCAAGTCTTGAAATCTTACCTGAGTTTTCGTTTCATGCCGCCAGACAGTTGGCTACTTTGACTATTTGTCTTGTCAACCAGTTTAAGATCATTGATCATATCTGTGCAATAGGCTTCGGCTTCTTCGCCAACAATTCCCTGTAAGGCAGGTGTTTTTAACCAGTCAGCGAATCAGCTCATGCAGACAATATAATATGCATATTATCCAAACATGTAAATTGACCTTCTCTTGCATGGCCTTGTTGAAAAATAAATATTTGACGATTCCTTACATTTTCTCCTTAAGCTTTCTGTCATGGTTTGCATCATGTATCAATGTTATACCACAATCTGCCTTCATGATGAGAATGAACATTGAAAACAAAAACGACGGCCTTGATAACGATTTTGCTACACAGGAGCAAAGAAATGTTCAACGACCTAACCTTCAATCCGAGGAAGAACTTCAGGTGTTCCTTCACCGTTAAGCGGTCGAAGAGGATGTTATGCTGGGGGCACAGGCCGAGGCTCTGTCGTATGCTGTCCATATCTGTCACGATGTCGAAGCCGTTGACCCGTGCCGTGCCGGCCGTCGGCGGAAAGAGACCCGTCAGCATAGACATCGTCGTCGTCTTGCCGGCTCCGTTGTGCCCGAGGAGGGAGGTGATTTGGTCTTCAAACATGTTCAGTGTAAGGTTATCCACTGCCACTTTCGTGCCGACGGAACTCTGGGAAGGCAATAATTGATGACAAAGGAAAATCTTCTGTGAAATTTTACTTGGAATTCTAATTTGGAAGTAACGTTTTCACAAAAGTTGGATTGAGAATCATTCTTTAAACATCATTCACGACTATTAAAAGGCAAAAAATAAACCCCAACTAAAGTCTACTACAATAAATTACACATTTATACGACAGCATGAAGACAGCACAACTATTTCAGGTAGGATGCACCTCGGGGACACACATTCGGACATCCAAACTTTTACAATACTTTTTAGGTCTACCACTTATAGGGGCTCATTTTGAAGCTCATGAGGTCAATACAATTTTCACCAGTTTATTGTCGTTTTAGTTTTTCCGACAGAGTAAACACAGGGATGGCGGCCATTCTGAATTTCGGTAACTTTTACTACTTAATAGGTACTTTGTTTGCCTGGTCCAAAATTTGCACGGTGACCCCCACTTTGGTCCTTGATTTTGAAAGAAAATGATTGAACATTTGCGTGAGGAAAGGTTGAGTAAACGTTTAAGTCTATCATTTGCAAGGACAGAACTGCCCTAAATGAAACTGTACAATGACTTATATTTCGGTATTTGTCATCTGTTTAATCATTTATAATGTATTTTCTGCGTAACAACTATCCCTGGAAAACTGAATATTAAGTCATTTGAGTTCAAATTTTGCGTTTCACTGGCGTCTATAAAGTTCGATCCTGCTCGATGAGGAGCAACAGGTTTCGCTATCGGTCGATTTTTACATAATTACAAGCCAAGCATCCAATCACTTACCTCGAAGACTTTGCGTAGATTTTGAATGGTAATGCCGGCTTTCATGCCCACTGGATCAGGCTCGTGATTCTGAACCGATGGATCGTCACCCAGCTCCATCTGTAGGGGATAACATGAATGTAGTCAACAGAGAGTATGCTGCTCACATCGAGTCCACTGAACAACTACTATATCCCATGCTGTCATTACATTACTCAACATCATGATAAATAACTGTGATGCAAATACATCTCTGTGAAAACTAGCTATGAAAGTCCTGTATTATCTTCAATAAGCTTATATGTGTTGTATAGTTCGCTGTACAATATATCGTATTCTCTCGAACTTGAATTCTCTCGAAAGTTCATTTAAGATAGAATGCGCCTCAGGGACAGATAGTCGGACTCTCAAATTTCTGCAACTCTTTTCTGATCTACCACTTGTGGGGGTTCATTTTAAAACCCTTGGAGAAAGAAAAAATTTCATTGTCTTAGTTTTTCGAAAATCGAAAATTTGACTTTTCCCTAGAGAGTTAACACAGGGATGGCCGTCATTTTGAATTTCAAACACCGGTACATGTCGTGTAAATTGTTTCTTCTAGGCTAGTAGAAAACTTTGCAAAGTGACCCCTGATTCTTAAGCTTGATTTGATAAAAGAATCGTTGAAATTTGAAAAGTGCTGGTATAAGTTTACGTCTTTGACTTTCGAGGTGCATACTTCCTTAAAGAAAAATAACCACTTGGTCTTGTAAGGAACTTCTCAGCTGTTGATTTCATGTCATGTACAGAAAGCATTTCCAGACTCAGAATTGTAAGCATGAAAAGGTTCTGGTTAGTATAAGCAACAAACACTTAAAAATATACAGCCTTTTCAGATGGTCCAGCATTGTTATGTTAAGCAAGCATTGATCTCCTCGCTCAGGCATTTCGGTTACAAACATGAAATATATATCACAGCAAAAATGAAGCAATGCGAAATAAATAGAACATGCGGGCAAGCAGTAAAGTAAGCAAGGGTTGCATTTAAGGTGACAAAATAATAATTGGGCACATTGAAAGTCTTATGAAAAGATATTTTTATTTAGTCTATGCATGCGTGAGGATGACACATTTGTTCTGCTCATGCGTTGGTTTTATGTAGCCAATCATAGTGTTGTATTTCTCTAGATAGGTCATTCGCTGACATGTTCATTTTGGTAACTGATGCATGCTTTGATGACATTGAAGCGATTAAGACATGATTTTCCGAAGTTTATCGAAATACTTAAGTACTGGTCTTGTTAAGAAAGTTCTTTTTGAAGTCGTGAGAATGGTACACACAAGTTTTTGATGAAGAGCCGCCAAGAGATTTAACAAAAGAAGTGAAAAGTCATGAGCGTTGACCAATTCTAAACGAAGTAAAAATGAAACCCTGACCTCCACAATTTCTGGTGTGACAGAATTTACGGTATAGGCGGTTTGACCAAACCAGTAAGACTTCGTAAATGGAAAGTAGACCGGCTTTGGTATACCGTATTCACCGGGAAATACAGCCTCTATGTACCTGAAAGCCACCCAGATGGAAACATGAACGATTATGATGGTTTTTTTCTATGAAAACTAGTGTACCTCATCTATTGATTTAGTCGATTTGGCATCGTTTGGATCGGGGCCAAACCAGTATGACTTCTGGAATGGAAAATAGAACGGCTTTGGTATGCCATATTCGCCAGGAAATACAGCCTCGACATACCTTCATGGTGGAGAAAGAGAAAGAGACGTGAGAAATTGAAGGGGTAAAAGGTTATTCTAATTTTCACCAGGCACGATCTAAATAAAAATGTACATACATACATACATACATACATACATACATACATACATACATACATACATACATACATACATACATACATACATACATACATACAAACCTAGATAAATTCCTCCCCAAATACCAAGATGGTCAAATGCAGACTTGTATTTTGTTTTGTATTTAAAAGGCCATTGGCCTTATATATACTGAATAAACGATTATTCATATTCATACATACATACATACATACATACATACATACTTACATACATACATACATACATACATATTTGTGTGTGTTTGCGTTTGTTTTGTTTGCATGAGTCATGTGGAATTGGCATGACAAGATACGGTGACCATTCAGTTTATTTAATGCTGCAAAATCACCACTCATAATGTGGATATTGTTAGAAAGTTGGAATGAACATCGTTTTGGTCTCCCCCACCCAACGTTCATCGGCTGGAACACAATTTCTAGGTTTCTAATTAGGGAGTTAAATGAGATCCAGATAAGACCTTGAAAGACACCTGAAATGAGAGATTTTAGAAATATGATTTCCCTAGACATTACACTGTCCTATTTACCGTCCCATATTCTGAGAGTCATAGATATAATTGTTCAAAGAGAATTGGTAACGGTTGCCATGAACGAAGATAAAGAAGTTATGTTGTCTCACCATGCGAAAAGACCATATACGATGCAGTCTACGCAAAACATGACGTAGACAGCAGCTATTGGTACGTCATAACCTTCTGCTGGGGTAGCCATCAAGGTCTGCCATGTCATACCGACATGCAGGCTTTCCAATCGGGAAATGGTTTGTATGGCCACGCCGAGGCACGTGTTGTGAAGCAGACAGGCTGCTATCTTTTCGTTCCTAGGCGATGATGGAAAAGATTATTTTTACAATTAGGATGGTTTTCTGTATCTGATAATACAAGAAACAAATTGCTCAATATCTACTTAAATGACCCCTTCAACCTTCTCATATTGATAAGTTTGCGAACAAATGCACGCATTCAATCATAGCAGTTGAGGAAAAGGAAAGTCTCCATATAAATTAGACAAAGCAGTAGGCCAGCTATGAAAGGTTACTGAACTATAGTCTGTAATACAACGATCGACGACTTTTGAATGAAAATTTCCAACGTTCCTCTGCAACAGCTTGTCAAAGTGGTGTATACGATTTAACTTACGTCGGGATTCCGAAGTAATCTATAAGGAGAAACTCAACGCAGACGTAGTTGAGATACCAGAATATGATGGCAACGACCATGGCGATCTTGGCCTTTGAGAAGAGGACACTGATGGCGAAGTTCCACATTATACCGGCCGTAATCCAGAGTACCAGTAACAACAGCGTGCAGCCGTAGTCACTGTATCGGAACACCTCGCCAGCCTGCAGGCAGAATGATCGAAATGCCGGTCGATATCAAACTAGTAATCACGCAGGGAAAAGAATGCATATTTTCGAGAAACCTCGCACGCACTGTTTTGGGTCGGTGATGTTTGAAACAGTTCAGTCATTTCGCTTTTGCAATCTTCATGATTTTTACGTAGGGGGAGACTTTCGACAAGAGTTGTTTACCGGTATCATACCACGTATTTTGAAATATTTCTCATTTTGATGGATAACTTTAGACTTGGCCCATCCAAGCTTAGGTGCAGACGTCGTACGTAAAGGGGTCATGTTGAACACTATTTGCGTTTTCAAACTTCAAAATTTTCTATATAGACGCAATTCTTTTTGTGAGGTTCTAAATTTTCTGCAAGTATGACAAAATGTCGAATGGAACATGTCGAACAGAAATGAACAAGCTTTCAAACAGCTTGTAAGACTGGATCGCGAAATAGTCGACAATTTCGTAGGCGCAAGCAATTCTGGTACAAAACGTAATCTTGAACTCAGTAAACTCTCGCACACATCGACTTCTCAAACACAAAATACTCTCTTTCGCAACTTTGTGAAGTCAAGATTTTCCGAGTGAAATAAATACGGGTAAAAACAGAAAGGAAAGAACGCAGCCCAAAGCTGCTCGTGAGGGCGCTCACCTTCAGAAAGATAGACATGACGAAACCGGAAATCATTAGAAAGAGGAAACATTTCACAAACCAAGCTGACCAGTGTAACCAATTAGATAATCCCATCATCTTCATACTCTCTTTCATCCGGGTTTCTTTCTCGAGAACCAATTCCTGTGGTAGCCATGGTTACAACATGGAAGAGGCGGATATTAATGTTTACATCAGTTTATAAAAACTAGTTTTTCTTCGCTGTTTTTTTTTTTAATTTGTGTGATCAGCTGACAGTGTGAAAGATGTGAATTCATTTTGCAGTAGATGAAGACTGATATGAAGAGACAATCATTACCTTAGTGATGGATCCAGCGGAGTAAATAAGTGACAAACACATAATTATAGGCATCAAAAACTGCATACTCGAGAGGAATGTCTCAACCCTCCATTGCGGATACGGAAATCTCTGAAATAAATATACAAAAGAGAGTTTGAGTTCTGCGGTCAGAACTACCGATTGTGGTCCATATTTTCTTAAAAGGTTTTTAAAGTCATAAAGGGATGATAAGAACAAAATACTGGTATGATTCACAAATTATGCAAACAAATACATAAAATAAAGAAGAAATATTAACTTCCGTAAAACATTCCAATGTCATGTATTATGTATACTATAACTACATAAAACATGGCATGGACAGTCTCTCCGAAGCGCACCTATTCGATATAACGTACAGTACCTGAACTTCCCTGCGCAGTCCGAACATTTTCTCGGGCGTTCCGTGCTGTTCGCTCTGAAATTCCATGATGGTGAAGTCTATAGCATGCTGAAGTTCCAGAAAACGGTCGTCATAAGCACTGGAGAAATCGGTAAAAAGGTCAGGAGTTACGTATAATTGACAATATGTATATTCTCGCGACAATCGTGGCTACATTGAAATACTGACGATGGTTGATCAGTGTTTTGACGTTGATGGCGTGATTCAGTCAGTCGACAGGTGCCCACTCGACCCTCACATAGGAGTGTATCTCGCCAAGTTGAACAGAAATAAATAACGTTGCTATATAATGCCCATGCCTACTTTTGAGTAACAACGTAAGTAATGATCTGATTGTTACAGTAATATTGAACAAAGGCAAATCAGAAAGTATGATATTAGACCACGTTACTCCGCTGCACGTCTTTCTGGAGAATTCATACAGTAATTTATAGCACAGTTCCAAGAATTTCCAACAATCTATCGATGCTAAAACTCGTTATACTTCAGCAGTGCATCGAATTTTCTAAAATACCTGTACATAATAACTTGAACAACGGGAAATCAGTATGTGCCACACCAGAGCAATCTATTCTATTTCGATATGATCACATCAGATGCACACGATCAGTGGGTTCAATGAAATGTACTGTTGAAGTTCATTCAAACTACTCATGGCAAACAAAAAATATGATTACTGTCTAGTCACCATTATTGTCGTAAACACTTTATAATTAAAAAAAAAGAAAGGTAAAACCAGCATATTTCTTCCGCTTTTTTATAGCCATATACCCCATAAATAGTCCCAATGATGTTACAGAGAACAGACACTCAAGCTACATGTACTTAAAGGTATACTGTCACCTGTTTTGCCACAGTTACCATGCAAAGAGAAAATCTAACCAATCACAGATTTTAAGCGGGTGGCAGCTTTTTAAAAACACGCCCTCACATGGGCATTTTGAATACCAAGGAACGCCACTTTGACCATATATGGGCATATTTAGATTACAGGTGATCGTATACCTTTAATGTAAGGACACTTTACTCACGGTGTATACCATTATCAGCGGGCTAAGATGTCTCTGAAAGCCGGCAAAAACTTCTACACCTACACAAGCGTTCCGTTCACACACTTACTCGAAGAACTATATGATATATATCAATACAACTACTGGCGGAATGACTTACTTCAACGGCAATGGTACCGTTAGAATGTAGTAGGGGTAGGTGAGACCGGTAAACCAGGCCGACAACTCCGACGATATCCGTATGCGATACGGCGTGATGAGAGGCAGTGCGCTGTCGTTGGCAGCGAAGTCGAAAACAACGGCTGGAGAGAGAGAGAGAGAGAGAGAGAGAGAGAGAGAGAGAGAGGTAACTATCTGTATTCATGCTTATGGATGCTTAATTAATGTTTTCGAACATTTTCTACTAGCATGATTTTTTTTACATATCTTATGTACATTGATACATATAATTACTTGTTCAAGTTGTTGTAGTTGTTCTTAATTTTGATTTGATGTCTTGACTTGAAATAATCCGTCAGTAACCAAATTGAATATACTCTCTTGTCAACATATAAAATATCTGTTGCAGTGTATATTGGTGTGTCAACATGTTTTTGGTGACATATAAAGATAAAGAGAATAATCTTCTTAGTCCACAGTCCTGCTACTCAATTCTGCGAATATGAAACACAAACGCCCGACATTTCACATGATATAGTTACGAGGCTAGGGGGAGGGGGTTACGAGACTTGGCCTAGACAGGTGAACTGCATCAAAGAAACATAAATGCAAAAACATTAATGTTCAGATTTCGAAGAGTTCAAGTATCATTCCGTGTTGTACGCTCTATGAAAGCTTTTCTCGAATTCCGTCCCAAAATGAAAAAGAAAGTAAATTGTTAACAATGTTACGGAAAACTCGATAACAAAACTCAATGAGTTCACTAGATTGGCAGTGGTTGTGGATTTCATATATCGGTGAAATAACTGTCAGTTGCTTCTCTTGTCCATTAATTCCTTGTTGACCTTTGACTTTTCATTCTTAATGGCAGAGGCATATTCGTGTGCTTTGAATTTTCTTCGTGTTTCTTAAGACAAAGATGGACATGCCAACAGCGCTGAATTCATAGTTATTCGCTCAGCAGCAAGCCTACCTGCATAAAATTTTTCGTAGTCCTCCGCGATGATTTTGACCATATCTTCTTCTGATTCGAAGACAAGCTCCGTTAAAGACAGTTGCATGATTCTGGACACGTCGAGCATGAGCCGTGTCGCTGTCAAATAGTGCAAAAATATGGTAAATAAATGTTTTCTCAATTGTTTTACGGCACAACCTTTCATGTTTGTTATAGAAGTACCCTTCCGAATGGTCTATATAGGGAACACAAAAATTAATCTGGCTTACATACACAACTCTTATCTCGCTATAAAATATGCAAATACATTGCTTATCAACAATATTGTACTGTCTATTTCATGCATTTTGGCTTCTTTTTGATATAGAGTGTTTTCCCAGGAGTTGCTCGCTAGAACTTTTTTAAGTCAAGCGAAAACTGGTCATTCCCCGATTAGAATAGCGATGGAAGGGTTTCTGAACATGTCGGTATTCTCCATAAGGCGAGTAGAACATATGAAAGATTTAGGCCGACGAATATTCTCAATGACTCGTTATCGGTTGATTGACATACTCGAACAATCTCCATCAAAACTCTTTACATAAATTAGTAAATTTATTTATTTAGGAAACCAAAGATTACATATCAACGTGTGCAGGGCCTATCCAAAGTATCAGACAAGTGAAATTAGTGCTCCGACAATATTTCATATATTGCTGAGGGCGCCCTGAGCATGCACTCTGTATACATCGATGAGGGCGCACTGAACACTCTACTCATGAGATTATTTAAATCAGGGAACAGGCTGTCGTCCAATTTCGGATGGGGAGGTCGATAAACTTACTGAGCTCTGTTTGCGGATACCATGCCAGTTCACCGCAATTGCTCGTCAGGTTGCAAATGAGTTCATCGAAGGGAAGATCTGGACG
>LD344108.1:366011-376145 GCA_001465055.1 Ptychodera flava | reverse complement strand
CCGGCAAAGCCAAGCTCCAGTATTCATGGTCGTTATACGTCTATGATGTATTGTCAGTTCGTGTTATCTCTAAAATAAGAGAGCAAAGAACACATATTGCGCATGCTCATAACCGAGGGCATCGCCTCATGAATATTAATTAGTCAATGCGACAGCATGGCCAAAAGATTTTGGTTCGGGACTTTTCGGTCTGGTTTAAATGCCTACAACCCTAGCATTCGGATATGTTCGTGCATTGTCTACGAGTGGAAAGGTCAGTCAACACAATGGCGACTTCTGAGAGAGGTAAGTTTAAATTTATGCTAGTGACGATCGATCGTAAATCACAGGCTATAGATGGAAAATGGCGGCCCATTTTTGCATGTGAACCGCTAGTAGAGAGACCTTTTGTTCATCCTTGGTTTTCTTGGGACGTGTTCGCGCTAAAAACGGGAAATTACATCCATCAGACGCAGTAAAAACTCAGCTTTTCTGTGATGTATGGCACGTGGAGATGGAGCGATGGTGAAAATACGTGAAAGCCTTGTAATGTGTCATGTTGTGTTGATATCTTATATGTGGAGCGTACACGAGACAATCGGCGTGCGTGTGTGATTGCTCATTTTGATATTGGTGCCGTTAAACCGAATTTTATCGATTTCATCATGTTCATTGCGGATTTTCTTGACCGACTGCTTGTTTCATCATTGCATAACGTGGTCATCATGACCCTTTGTTTCATATGGCAGTACAGGGCCGGAATGCGTATCCAATAACCCGTGCGAGCGGACGATGATTTTTAACAGAATCGTTTGGGTTTATTACTCTATTTTTCTTTATTTGACAGAATCTGACGTTCCAAGACAGGGTGACGTAAGAATTGAAAGTAGCATCAGAGGGTAAGTTACGGACAATGCTAAAATATTAACACGCTTCATGTTGATTTTGACCAATGGCAATATCCGATTTGTTTTCCAAAAATGTTTCTTACGAGGGGCAAGGCCTGTGATGTTTGTAAACAAATATTTTGTTATCTACTAGATGTCAGTTTAAAATACTTGAAATGAACAATTATGAAAAACACAATGACATCCCAGTACCAATACTAATACATATAAACACTACTCCTCTCTTGAGTAAAATTTCACATTGTTTTCAACCTAGATATCATGTTTTCCGCATCAAACCACACCCTGACGTCTGGTTAGAAGTGAAGTTGGAAGAGAATAACCAATATGATGCTTCAGCTGTAGGAGTGTGGTTTCCTCCCTTGGATACAATTCCTGCTGAAAAACACTCCTTGATTGCAAGAGAAGGTAACAGAAGAGGTCCTGTACAGTTGGTAAAGGACAACGCAGGAAAACAAGTTGGAAGAGTACCTGCCAACCTGTGTGGAAAATTTAAGGAACTACTGGAAAAGGAGTTAATAACTAAAATTCAGTGGTATGTGTTTCATTCCCTCCTAATATGAAACCTTATCTATACAAAAAGGAGGCGGTATTGAACATATTTCTATGGTGTCATTTAAAAATAATGAACTTTATTTTCCTAGGTGTATTTGGTTATTGCCTTACTAAATATATATGTTTTGAAAATTAAGGAAAGCCTGAATTTAAATGTCTATCATAAAATTCTTATTGTTGCAGAAGATATGACTTTGATATTCATGTAACATTATGTGGCTGTATTTTTTAAATTTTCAGTCAGTACACCGGTGAATATGTTGGTCCAAGTAGAGCACCTCCTCAGCATCAGCGATTTACCAAGAAGACCAAGGGGAAGGATCAGCCTGGTGGTGGGGCCATTGTATCCTGCATTTACCATGTGTATACTGCACCCAGTAGCACGGAAGCCGTTATCAATTCACTTGATGAAACATTGAAGGATATGGCTGGTATGGCACACCGTTTAGAGTAGATTTCTTGGCCACTGACAAGATTTGCTGACATTTATGACATTTACTGGAACTTAGTTTAGGATCAGTTTGTGTTCTTTTAGCTAGTGTTATTATTTTACTATTTTAAATTAGGGTAGTTTACCTTATCACAGTCAGGTTTAAGTGTATTTTCTGTGTAGCAAGAAGTGGAAACCAGTACTACAGTTCAATTTTCGTCATTTTGAGTACATCTGTATACAAGTATGTGTCGCAACATTACATTCCAGAAAGAAAAGACAAATGTTCTGAAACTTTGAACAGTACAAAGCAACAAAGGTTATTCTATAAAGCATTTATTTTTGTTAGTTTTCTTGATACATGTATTATTTAACTCAAGTATTTATGTCATTTGTAGTACATATATATATTTATATATAACATTAAAGTATTATTTTGTGATTGAAATTATCTGTGTGATCTGACTGTCTGAATTCGTTTCCTTGAAACCAGATTTAGATGAAGAAGCTACCAACCACATCTTCATGTTGTCAACTTTGTGCAGGATATGTACCTCAGAAATAACAGATTTTGCAAGGGCCCGCCCCGTCTGTGATTACACATCTGTCATTGAGAATACATGGAATGTGGATATCAGAAAGGACGCAGAAGAAGTGCATCCTATTTATGTCTGTCACACATGCAGGAGATTATTAGATTACCATAAATCGTGTATGGAAAACAACAAAAGATACAAAACTGATAAAGTCATGAAAACTTACACTCCTCATAATGACACATGTGAACTGTGCTTCACTGAGACTTCAGCCCAAGACCACAGTTATGCCGAATTGAGTAATACTGATGAACCAGCATGTCAGTGTGACAGATGTTCTGTTTTGCATACAAGCATAGGGACTCAGACTCCACCATCAGTAACTGTACACACAGACACATGTGACACAAGCCACCTTGAATCCGAAATAAAGCAGAAGATCACTAAAAACATATTTCAGCTTGAAGCCAAGAATATTGCAAAAGATTTCCACTCATTTGATCAGACCTACAGAGACCTTTCAAACTGTGTACATTTTGATCCAGAAGTGTACTACAAGTTGAGAAACCCGATGATCAGAAATGTGTTAGAAGGACTTGAAACTGGTGCTGGTGTAGCGGTTACCATGGCAGCAAAGATGATGATTATTGAGCAGTTGTATAGGATTGTGTGCCCTGGTCTCATTGCACCATTCTCATTTCTGGTGGCATTATTGTTGTATGCTGCCACTGGAAGTGCTATGGTTCTAACTGTAATAAGTAAGGTCAGTCCAAGTGGTAGCTGGTCTACCTTTAGGAATTGGCTTGGTTCAATGTGTAGTGACCCAATTAAGCTACCTGCTGGTGATCTATCCATCGCATTTGACAATGATCAAATAGTACAGAAGCAATATGAGGTCAAAACTGGAGGAAAACCAAGGGTGTCTATCCTCACCAGTGTGTGTTACACAGTGATGGGAAGTGGTGGACTTCAACTGAAACCAAGTTTGGCACCCAGGTAAGATTTGCATTGTAATTCCACTGTGGTCTCCAGTGCTGCACATGTGTTCTACCAGGATTATAAGATAAGCATTTTATTTTATTTTGAAACCTATTTTACAGATAATGAATGAGTCTGGTTGACTAAATGCCATAACACATGGTGGCATAGCCCTTGAAGTGGTAAACACATCATTGACCGATCCTGTACAATAATTCACTAATCAAACAAATTGAACAAAAGCAATTTTAAATGCTCTAGTTTAAAAGTAGGATATGACATTGTTATCATTGTGTTAGATTTTTATCACTCACCTAGGCAGCAAAAGCACTGAAAGTAGCAAGAATTGCTTGATTGGGTCTAACCATGTATTATTGTTACAGTTAATGTTTGATGGCAATATGTGATTCTGTACAGAAAAAAGTCAAAAGCCAAATGTTTCTTTACTCACACTAGTATTGTTTCCCTGTAGAAGCTGGATGAAATATTTGGAAGCCCACAACAGTGAAGATACAAAGAAGATGCTTTCTATTAAGATCTTAGATCGAACCAGACTGTTACATGCATTTCAGCTAGTTAGGAAAGAAGTAAGTACATGTATACTACTTCACAGGGATATTTTCTTGTTTGTAACATTTATGTTGAGTTGTGCTCAAGTCAACTCCTCGGGAAAATTTCATGGTAGTGTTTGTAGTGCAAATATATGAATAAAATGCCTTTACCATTGCAGCTAAAACGAATGACCCAAAGTGCTCTTGAAGAAGTTGTAATGCAGCAGTTTGTGGAGCCAGACAAGGTAGTGGATGATATAGACAAGCGTGTTGAGGAAATCAGAAAAGCAAAGCACACAAAGATATGTCCAGTATGCGACACATCCATGAAGAAGACGGCAAGAATATGTCCAAATGAAAGATGCAGAGCTAATTTCAAGGAGTCTACAGAAAGACTTACAGGTATGAGTGGTTGTTAAAATAATTTATAAGATGTTGAACATGTATGCAAGCAGTGTGGTAACCTTGTCATCTATTTGGTTAAAAAAGTCTTTGCAAGCACATAATTTATGGTTTGTGACATCTCTTTACAATATCATTGATTGTAGGAAAGGAGTCTCTTGGGACAATGCTCGTCAGAACACCAAAGGAAAATGCCAAAATGAAAGCATTCATTGTAACAATATCTGAAAGTGGAGAGGAAGCAAGGGTGGTTGAAGCAGATGATGATGTTGCCTCCATGTACAGTCACCTAGAGTCAGGACATTCAGGAAAACCAGTCAAAATATCATGCAGTGAACCGATATTTGTTAATCCAAACTCTCACAAAACAGTGACTGAGGTTTTGCACAAGATTGGTGAAGCAGGTAATGTTTACACTGCTGGATCAAGTGACTCTGACATTGATGGGAAACGTCGCTGGCTGAAAGTAACTATGGATGGGCTTCCTTATATGATTGCAAGGACATTGATTGCAGAATCATTCTACTGTGGCCTGTGTACTGAAAAAGTGTGGGGCATGCAACAGTATGAAAGGCATTTTCTGAAACATCATCCATTCTGTCCACTTCCCAAGCCAGAACTAACATTTGGTTGGGTTATTCTTAGCCCAGGCAAACTCCATATAGAAATGAACATGGTGAGGAATTTCTTTGCTCTCAACTGGGATGTCTTCATGTCAGATTTGGCCTTTGAAATGGGTTTCACAACAGAAAGAGCACAGCAGTATGCCAAGAGTGGTGCAGATCACCACATTGCATGGCAGTTACTAAATGTAGCTGTTCAGGGGAACATCAGAGAATTACTCTTGCCCTATGTACGTTGTTGCCTAGCAAAGAAACAGTCAACTTCTGTAAATAACTTCATTGACTTTGCTGCGGGAGCTACAAATTCTAACTACACCTATATGTTTGAGCAAACCTATAGGTATGCTGGTGCTATACTTGTATACAGGATGGGTGTACGTCTTAACAGAGCAGATCTTATAACTGCAGCCTCCCTGGTGTTTTCTCCTATGTGGAGTAAGTCAAGGGATTCCAAGTATCAACTCATAGACCTTTTTGATCGGTATGTTTACTTACCTCTATATTTTTGTTCAGTATTTGAAATATAGCTTTTAAATATAACATACACATTACATGTACTTTCACTAGTTATAAATTCAGGTTTTGTAGCACTGTGAGATCAACTAATTGAAACTACAGCATGAGTTTTCGGGGACATGCAGTCTCCTTCATCAGATGCACATTACATACATACATACGTGCTTTTATATGTTATACGGACCTAGTGTGTATCTGATGAAGGAGACTGCATGTTCCCGAAAGCTCATGCTGTAGTTTCAATTAGTTGATCTCAGAGTGCTACAAAACCTGAATTCATACTGTATTGAAGATCAACACAGCAATATTATTAATTATTCACTAGTTATGTAACACTGTAAAATATGCGGTCACTACAAATGAATTACCTACCTTTTACACCAGAAGCTGCCATTATTTACTGACAATGCTTTCAGGTCATAACTTCTCAAATTGCCCCAGAAGTCATATTTTAATGTATGTGGCCATAATTTTACTTCATTTCAAAAGGAGAACTTCATGTTTGCTATGACTTTTGTGTAAGCTTGTGTACTATTATTTCCAGAGCTGACAGAATGATGATGCCACCAGAATTATTGTCTTTTTTGGAGGCCAATGAGAGTGTATCAGTGTCTGGCAATTTGACCACTGGAGAAGATATGGATGCACGTCTTGAGGAGGTCAACAAAGCCTCAAAGAGATGGTCTGCTGGTGCTATGTTTGCAGATGAATGGATAAGAACCTTCAGAAATTTGGACAACCTTACAGAGGTCATTTGATTTCCTTGTTTGTCATAAGTGGTCATTTTTCACCATTTTTATTGTTTGTCAATGCATATATAGAGTAGTATTTCATGTTTAACATGATGCTGGGAGCTGGATTAATTGTAATACTAGTATAAATTGATTATTCATGATTTGTACACTATGATTAGATACAAGACTTTTGTTGATTAACACACATTTTTTTTTATTTTTCAGCTTAGAAAGAAAATGGAAGAAATACTTAAAATAGAAGAAAAATCAAGTTCAAGTAATCCCTCCAGATTGAAAAAACAGGAAGAAGTGACTGCTTGGCGCATTAAACTTCGAAAAGAAGAGTAAGTCTGTTTCACAATGGAACTTCAGAAGTGATATGTTTAGAGTGTCACTAGCAGGCAAGAACTGAAAATTGTGTTCCAAGGGTAGTTTTCTGCATCATGTAAATTTCTATTTAGAAAACACCTGCACATACATTTCCATACTTCAGCAAGGTGCCTGTTGTGTACATTACTTTATACTCTACACAAATTTGTGAATAAGCTACTTTCATGACCACTGTATGACCTTAATGAGTTACTCTCTTTGGTATCAAATTGTCATAAGTCATGACAATTAATCAGTGTATTCAAGAGAATTTTATCCACCATCATGTGTAAATTGCCTGCAGCATGCAGGCCATCACTTTGTGTACATATCAACCTTATCGGTATCAAACTTTTCTGATGATGCCTAAATCTCATGTTTTTATAGGTACCTTACGACACCAACAGAGGAAAAACAACATGTCAGTCTGAGTGGTAATCAGCTTGATGATGCGCTAAAAGATCTTACGGCAACTTGTGAAGGCAACAGAAAACTGGTTCTTGAAGAGGTAGTACTAGGTGGTGCTGCAAAAGCCAGTATTCGTCATAGGTTGACCCCCATTTATGTCTCTGCTGAAGATCGCATGAAGGGTGAATCAATTGAGAATAAAACAAAGGCGCAGTTAATGGATCTGATCAAAAAATCTATTGACAAAATATCCGATGAAGAATCAAAATGTGATTTTTCTGAGAGTTTCAAAAAAATGAAAACTGCCAAGAAGGAAAAACTAATAGAATTTTACAAGGACATAGAGGACTTCCTCACAATCGAAGCTGCAGAACAATTAGCCAAAGTTGATGAACAAGGAAATACTGACTGAACAAATTATAACTGAATCCACTGGTCAGGTTGCTTTGTTATTTAGTCTACTGGACGTGGTTCCTAGGTAACAAAACAAATTTTTCTCAGATTTGGTGAAATTTTTCATCTTGTTAAACTCATTTATCCTCAACTCCACAATGTATTTCCAACAAAGCCTTACATGTGTGTGTAATGACCATTGTTATTGTTGATTACTAGAAAAACAACAACAATGTGGATGTGGTCCACTAGTCACATATGATATATGTGTAGAATTTTAACACTGACCATAACAGGAAATTCGGGTGATTCAGGGAACTTAAGACAGATGTATGGCAATACTATACAACAACATTTTTGTTTAACAACAAAGTTTATTTTTCTTTGAACAATAAATAACAAACTTTTTAGAATAAAATATGTGTTCAAATATATTTTTTATCTTTCTGATGTTTTATTTTTGAGTACCTGAGGAGTATCAGAAACATCTGGACAAAAACTGTCACTGTGACTAACCTGGAATGCCTGAGAACATACATGTACTCCTTTGTAATGGTGAGGTCTGTGTTGTGTGGCAACATTTGCCCTTTGTCTATTGGTAATGTCAAAAATAGGGAGTCAAGTAAATGCCAAAGAGCACACAGTATAAATAGCTCTGTGTTGAAAAATATGAAGGTTTCGTTCACCGGCTTTATGTGAACTTTTGACTTTGCCAAAATCAGTAGATAAATAAATGTAAGAGTTGGATTGAAATGAAAAAGGAATTATTGCACACATTTTGGTTATGAAATAGTGTTAAAAAACACTTGTCTCAACTGGGTTGCAAGTCGACTTTGGAAGGAGAAGAAACTTCAATAAATACTAAGAAAAACTACAAATAAACAAAATCATGCAAATAAATAGATATGAAATATATGGTTCACTCTATTTTTGTGACCCCCCCCCCTAAAAAGCTTTAATCTTGCTAATCTAATCAAAATATTGGCAATCGGTGGCCCTCTGGGTAAATGCTGTGAAAGATTCATTGTGCTTTAAAAAGCAAAGTTTTCAGTACTGAAGTATGAGTTGTAAAATGTCCTATTTGTTGTTGTTATAGTCCCCTGACAGCTTACGTGGTCCAAACATGTGAACATGGGGTGCATGAGTATCTGTAGATTGATCATCACCGCTCTTGGTTGGTGTCGGTTCCAATGGTTGCACAATATCTGGAGCACTGGAATCGCACGTAAAAGTTTGCAAGGTTCCATTTGCTGACACCAGTTTTCCTTTCTTATAATCATCTACCGCCCCAGGACTTCCATACAGGAGGCTCTTGTTGTTGTGTCTGATATACAATAGAATCTCTTCTCTGGTGCAAATGTGGTAATTGCGAACCTAAACAAAAAAAGTGAAACAATTACTTGTTGCCAGCTTGTGACTAGATTCAGTATTTTTGACAAGACAACGGCAAAGACAATCAAACCGTGAACACATATCCTTGACAAAATATTCCTACATTTTTCAGTAGCCAGAGTATCACATCAACTTGTACCTGAAATAAATTGAAACACTTTATCCAACACAAGTAAACTTGCCTTCTTTTTCAGTCCTATCTTCTGCTTGTAGCTAAAACTGGACCTTCTCTTTTGATCAGTTAAAAATTCAGTTTTCAACTTTTTCTTGCCATACTTGCTGTTTCGTCCAACTTCCTGATAGGTAGAGTTTTTGATTGGAGTTTTCTCTGCAGACTGTAATAGGACAAAAAAATTACTGCTGTGTTGACAGGATATTAAGTCTGACAAGATTGTTAGCTTTGGTTTGTGACAAAATAAACCATGCACTTCCGTGACTACTCTTAAGAAAAACCACCTTGAAATGTTTAGGCGTTCTGCTCGTTTGTAGTTGCTCACTTTCTTCATAAAGAGTTGAAATGTGGAATGTACATGTACAAAAGACGAGCAATTAACTCATGCGGTAAAGAAAATGCACTGTCTATGTTTGAGATGATAGAGATCGTATCGTGAGTTCATCGTACCGAGAACAGAAAAATGCTAGCATCTCTCTACGTACAAACTGAACTTGACTGCGGGTTAAAATTTTGAGTCTTCGACGAGCTAGGCTGACCGAAGAACGGTCTCACTCCTCAGGAAAATCGATGACGACAGTGGACAGATGAAATGTCTAGCATTAGAGATTATGAACAGTGAAATAACATTGGGTTTAATATATGGAAGTCGGAATGCCCGGTAAGAATAGAACACTTGGTTTTATCAAGCTGAATATCTCCGTTCGTTCGACACGACGAGCGAGCAGCTGCTTGGCAAACACAACATCGCAAAACATGCCGTACACGTACCAACGCCCGAGCTGCCTCGGCGATGAAAATGACAGGCCTGAGTCTGTTTACCGACGTTCAACTTCTAAACTAGGCCTAGCAGGTTGTTTAACGTCAAAAAATTGAAATGTTACTTACTGTTGATGGTTGATTCATGTCGACCAACTTCAGAGAACGGCCCAGGCAAGAACGCGAACTTCGCTGATCATACAGTACAGGCGCATGCTACCCATGACCTGACCCAATTTTAACTTCCGGTTATCACTACGCTTGCGCGAGTAGCACTGCGGTTGCGTACAACAATCTCTAATTTTAGAGATAACACGAACTGATTGTAGCACGGTCCGTACATGAGGGACTGAGAGGGACTGTGATTGCAGTATTGAAAAGCAACAATGTTTGCTTCACTGTAACTTTGTAGAAAGGAGAGTAAAGTGT
>LD344108.1:335182-357065 GCA_001465055.1 Ptychodera flava | reverse complement strand
GGTGGATTAACTCCAGTAGGCCTCTAGACCAATAAATCTAGAAAAATTCACTGATGCGTTTAAAGAACTTGCCTTTGGAATATGACTATACAAAGTGGTAATACAGGAAGTGTTGAACACCTGTGAGCAGAACGGCGCAATACATGTTTATTTTTTTGTCGCTCATATCCTTTACAAATATGTGGACCTGCGATAGTTGGGGGAGGAGACTTGAAAAAAATTGACCGTATAGGGGGGGGGGGCATTTGAACATTTTTTTAGGGTATGTAGGGGGATCTGAAAAAAAAATTAATCGAGATTCCTCCAGCCCCCCACCCCCCTCGTTATTTGTGAACGCATCCAAATTCACGCACATCTCAACCAACGTTATTCAAAGTTGGTACAAGGACATTGACCTATGTCATAAATATGCATGTCAATTGGTTTCACAATCTGATGCAATATCGCTGCCGTGCGGCCCTTTTGTGATGATTCTGTCTTGTCCTGAGCCATAATTTGGATATGTATCAACTGATTTTTTTTCAAAGTTGGTACAAGGACATTGACCTATCATGTAATAAATATGCATGTCTATTGGTTTCACAGTCCAATGCAATATAATGGCTGCCTGGTGGCCATTTTGTGATGACTTTTTCATGTACAAAGCTATAACTCAGACATATTTCCACTACTATCATTTAAATTTGGCACAAGGACATTGAGCTATGTCATACATGTGCACATCAATTTGTTTAACGGTATGTAGCAGTACCATGTCAATTATTAAATTTTTTGTAATAGGTAGTGAAATATGTCAAGAAATACTGCATCAAATTTCATGAAACTCGGAACAGATGTTACGCTCACATTGCTTTAACAGTGAAAAAGACATTTATCAGTGTCAAGTTAATAAATGTGTAATTGCATAATTTATGTAATAAACTTTCTTGATTAGAGTGATATATACACAGATACTGCGTTAAATGTGAAGAAACTTGGTACAGATTTTGATCTCATAGCGTTGTAAATACAAATCAATGACACTAAGTTGTATCATTTATATATATAAATTAATTGCTAGTTTGCATTTACATAATGGACTTTTGTTTTAGGTTGAATGACCAAAATACTGAATCAAACTTTATTTAGGATAGGATGCACAAATGTTTGGCAGCATCCTGTCAATTAAGCGGTAATTGATTCATTTTATTACATTTTGTAATTAGTATGGCGGCTTACATTGGTTTTATGTTTTCACCACCATGGAACTCATTGTTGGTCACTAAGCACCATCTGTATTGCAGTATTTTTAATAACAGACCTAATTGATGAAGAGGACTCTTTCCTCCTAGAGGACTTGTAATTAAAGTACAAGTGGGGACTGTGTCATTGTTAATGACTTGTTATAGTAATATTTCTATCTGGAAAAGTCTACATAATATAATGCACATTACTATAAACATCATAACTGTTTTTGACAATGAAAACACTTTATGTTATTTGTCTGTCGTACCCCTTTAGTCAATCAATATTTCAGTCCGCCCTAGGGTTCAAAATGGCGGCGTCTTTGGAATAAACATTAAAAAGACATAGAGCAGTCTCCTAAAAACAACACACACTTTGCATTCCCCTCTCAATTACTTGCAGGTTTAAAAACTAATAACAGCACTTTACAAATACCTGATATTGTGTCAATCATAAATGAATCTGAATACTCTGCAAGCTTCATGTATAAATCCTGATTTGATGTAGCGAATAAGGTCATGCTATGAACTTCAAAGTCACAGTGAAACTACGCAACGAACTTCAGAATTAAAGACAAATTGAAGTAACAGGGAATATGCCTATTCTGTAGCTTCATACTAAGCCATCGTATTAGTACTTACAACATTCATAGCGTAGGCTAAAGGATCAAGAAATTGATATGACCGCTCAACTAAGTTCATACTAAAAGTGAAAATTAATTGTTAAATTGGATAACATTAAAGAGAATCTCCTTTTTTGATTTCACGCAGACTTTCTTAACAACTGGTCAAGAAAAGGTACTAAAGAATTATCTTCATTTTGAATAGAGTTTAACAAGCACGTGTTTACCGTAAAGAACGTGTCCTTATACCTTACAAGACGTCAGATAATTAGAAAGAACTGCCACCACTACTGCTTGCCACTTTCACATGATTTCTCCATCATTCTCCTTTTTTGATTTCACGCAGACTTTTTTAACAACTGGTCAAGACTAGTTACTAAAGAATTATCTTCATTTTGAATACAGTTTAACAAGCACGTGTTTACCGTAAAGAACGTGTCCTTATACCTTACAAGAGGTCAGATAATCAGAAAAATCTGCCACCACTACTGCTTGCCTCTTTGAAATGATTTTTCCATCAAGGCTTTTCATAGTTTATGAATATACACTTTAATATTTGCATACAAATACAACATTTGGAAGCAATGGTTGAGTAACTAATTGTAAAATAGATTTACGCATTTATGTTATTTATCTGTCATAGCCCATTAATCCACCTATCTTTCAGACTGTCCTAGGGTTAAAAATGGCGGCGTATTTGGAATACATATTCAAAAGACCTACAGCAGTCTGCTAAAAAGAACACAGCGTGTATTCTCCTCGCAATGCTTGCAGATCTCATAACTGATAACAGCACATCATAAATACAACATATTTTGCCAATCATTAATCAACCCGATTACTCTGCAAGCCGCATGTATAATTTTTAAATGGAGCTTTTGGATTCGATCAAGTTATTAACTTCTTAGTCAAAGTGAAACAACAAGACAAGCTTCAGAATGAAAGACAAATCAGAGTAACTTAGAATATGACTTTCTACATCTTAAAGGGCACAGTGTTGGTACTTCCAATATTCATAGTCTACAGACAAAGGGAGATAGAAATGAATATGACTGCTCAACGTACGTCAAACTCAAAGTTAAAATTAACTGTTCAATGAAATAATATTAAAGAGAAGCTCCTTTTTGACTTAACAAAGACTTTTTAACAACTGATCAAGATTAGTTACTAAATAATTATCTTCCTTCTCAATACAGTTTAACAAGCACGTCTTTACCGTAAAGAACATGTCCTTTAACCTTACAAGAGATCAGATAATAAGATAAAATTGCCAACACTATAACATACATAACTATGAACATCATAACGGTTTTAACAATGAAAACACTTTATGTTTTTTTTGTGTAGCACCCCGTTCATCATTCTATCTTTTAGACTGTCCCATGGATAAAAAATGGCGGCGTATTTGGAATAAACATTCAAAAGACGTACAGCAGTCTGCTAAAAAGAACACAGCGTGTAATCTCCTCGCAATGCTTGCTTTTTTTAAAACTGATAACAGCACTTCTTAAATAAAACATATTTTGCCAATCATTAATGGACCTGATTACTCTACTCTTTAGGCCGCGTGTATAATTTTAAGTGTAGCTTTAGAATTGGATCAAGGTATAAACATCATAGTAAAAGCGAAACAACAAGACGAGCTTCAGAATGAAAAACAAATTACAGAAACTGGGAATATGATTATTCTACATCTTAAAGGGCATCGTATTGGTACTTTCAATCTTCATAGTTTAAAAACTAAGGGAGATAGACATAAATATTACTGCTCAGCTTACGTCATGCTGAAAATAAAAATGAAATGTTCAATGGGCTAACATTTAAGAGAAGCATTTTTGAGTACATGCAGATATTTCAAATACTGATTAAGATTAGCTACTGAAGAGTAAATCTTTATTTTGAATTCAGTTAAACAAGCACGTGTTTACCGTACATTACATGCCTTAAAACTTTACAAAAGGTCAGATTATCTGAAAAACTGCCAACACTACTTCATGCATCTTTCACACGATTCCTCCATGCGGCTTGTGTTAGTTAATGAATATGCACTTAAATATTTGCATATAAATACACCATTCGGAAGGAATGGATGAGTACCTTATTGTAGATTAGATTTACGCATTTAAGGCATTGTGGTTAGTATTGATGATTGTATTTTTGAAGTAATATTTGTATCAGGAAAATTCTACATAATATAATGCTCGTTACTATAAACATCATAACTGTTTTTGACAATGGAAACACTTTATGTTATTTAGTTTTCGTATCCCATTAATCAATCAATCTTTCAGTCCTCCCTAGGGTTCAAAATGGCGGCGTCTTTGGAATAAACATTAAAAAGACATAGAGCAGTCTGCTAAAAACAACACACATTTTGTATTCGCCACTCACTTACTTGCAGATTCCAAAACTGATAACAGCACTTTACAAGTATCTGATATTTTGTCAATCATAAATGAATCTGAATACTCTGCAAGCTTCATGTTTAATCCCTGATTGGAATTAGCAAATTACATCATGCTATGAACTTCATAGTCACAGTGAAACTACGCAACGAACTTCAGAATTAAAGACAAATTCAAGTAACAGGGAATATGCCTATTCTATGGATTTATAAATGAGATAATATTAAAGAGAAGCTCCTTTTTGACTTAACGCAGATTTTTTAACAATTGATCAAGAAGATAAGTTGCTAAAGAATTATCTTAATTTTGAATATAGTTTAACAGGCACGTGTTTACCGTAAAGAACATGTCCTTAAACCTTACAGGAGGTCAGATAATCAGAAAAAATTGCCAACACTACTGTATGCCTCTTTTACATGATTTCTCCATCGAGGTTTTTCTTAGTTTATGAATATGTACTTACATATTTATGCGAATGCAACATTTGGAAGGAATGGTTGAGTAACTTATTGTAAAATTCGCAGCCAGATGGTCATTTTTGGATTTCTTGATGTCTTTGAGGCTTAATCATATTCAAATATTCCTTATCCAATGTTGTTGAGACTTGGTACAAAGATAAAGTACATTGTACTATGGCATACATATGCATGTCTACTAATTTTGTGCTATGATCCATATGGTCAATAGACAGCCATTTGATTTCAATTTTGGTGTGAATTTTTTATGTCTTTGAAACATAAACATAGGTCACTGTCCTTCGATGGACTGATTTTGCTTAAACGTGGTATGGCTGAATTCTTGTGCACATTAATTTGTTTGATTATATGATCCGAAATGACTGATTACAACAACATACCCGATCCCATACCATTTATAAAATTCCACCAAACCATGTGTATAGTACGTGCCATCATGACACTAGAGGCAGTGAGGGCATCGTTATGTGTGATGTAAACAAAAGTTCCTTCAATGGTCATTACCGGCAGAGATGGGTCAATTTTATTGAACGTTCCTCAGATTACTGTATTATGCAAGTCACAGGCCTGACGCACCCGGTGCATCAATGTCATTCAACAGCTACCTAGACCACAGCTACCTAGACACCAAAGATTATAACAAAATGGACAAGCACTGCGGGGCCAAAGGCCCCCCATTTTGTTTCATATTAGCGTGTCACTTTTTCGCCGCACATACGTCGTGTACGCGTACAGTGAGTCAAATCCGCCTTTGACGGTATGTATTAAATTTCGCCAAATTTCCACGCTGCACAGCTTAATATTGATGGAAAAGTTGCAGATTCAATTTCTTCATATGTTGACCTTTCCATTATGATGTTTTGGCAATAATTTCATGAAGGAATTATGAAAATACATATGTGCTAATTATTCATATGCAAAAATAGGTGAAAACACAGTCAACAGCCAAACGATCGTTAACTCGTCATTTCATAAAAATAAGAGGGAAACTCAAAAAAGTAAAACGATAGAGTTTTAGTTAACCTTCATGAGATATGCTATTTCAAATATCGTAAGAAATTACAGCGAAATGAAAAAGTTAAACCAATGGGTTTTTTTCAGATATATTTTTCATTTTACGACGCGGCGAATAAGCTTGATTTCCCGTAGAAAACAATGGCGCGTAATATACCGAACAGATTGCACACTTCTCGTCGGTTCAAATTCCTCAATTTTGAACGAATAATGATGAAAATTGACATAATGATCCTTTGATTAATATACAAAATTCCTATCGTTTAAGATTTTCAAATATCTTCACGAAAATTGTTTTATTTGAATTTTATTTATTCCGATCACTGAAATATACTGTTGCCGTCAATGATTTTGCGAGCTGACGGCGTGTACATATGCAGAACACGGGCCTTAAATTGACGCATTTTTATCAGTATGCATCTCGTAAGATGTACCGACCAAATGCATGTCATGTTGTTGTAATTTATACCAAATTTTGGCGAAAATCAGCAATGAAAATTCCAGTAAATTTGAAAAATTACACAGAACGGAGGCGAACGGGCGCAGACTCTCCACTGTAATCGTGCAGTGAACGTTATCGATCGATATCCTTTTATCGGAAATTGATACATTGTTGTCGTGCTCACTCGCAGGTCATATTCAGCTCACAATGGCGCCAAACTTGCAAAGAGCGCCAAAATGTGAACGCATCGCAAAAACTGTAAAAAAGTGTCGACGATTCAATCTAAGTACAAGAAACCAACGGATACGTTGATTTTATGCTATCTAAGTCAATATATACGGGTTATGTGGACATATTGATGATTTGACCTCGACACATGAACCCGTACGCCAGCAGATTTCGATCGATATTCTATTGAAAATAAATTGATACAATGTTCGCTGTCGTCACTAGCAACCGGTCGAAAGCGCTCTCAGGTAGAATATATGCTTCGCGGAATACGAAACATTCAGGCATACGTTCGTCCCGCAGTGAAGCGGGGACTGTGTCATCAACGTTGACTTGTTTCATGTACAGAGCCATAACTCAGGCACGTCTCATCCGATTTTATTTAAAGTTTGTACAAGGACATTGACCTATATCATACATATGCATATTATTTTTTTTACAGTACGATACAATATGGCTGCATGGCGGCCATTTTGTTACAATGTTTTCATGTCCTTAGCTATAAAGCTGCGTTCAAAAACAGTGGTTGGGAGGGGGGGCTGGAGGAATTCAAGGGGGATTCCAAAAAAAATTGGGCAGTAGAGGGGGGGACTTGAAAATTTTGCTCTACCTGTACGGTGGACTTGTCAATGTCTGGTTCTCTTTTGTGTTTTACGTTTTCCAATTCCAAGTTTTTATAGGTAATTCAAAGAAAAAGAATACCATTTTTTATGTCATCAATATATTGTAGGCCCTAATGTTAGTAATAATTTAACAAAATCTAGAACCATTTTGTCACATTTCATGACTTTTATCTCGAAAATATCTAAACGTGTGATCTGTCGTAAAACACAAACTTGAGCCTCGTAACAGGGTAGAAGCTGCAACTGTTAATGATTTCTGCAATATTTCTATGCAATATAACAATTACAGTTTCTTGCTATATCCCTACAGCAAGCTCAAACACACAATATTTAGTTTGTCGACAAAGCCTGTATATATAAATATAAATATGTATTTGGTGATAATTTAATTGGAGTCCAGACTGACAATTAGTTGGCAGTGCAACAAATGCATGGTACACATGTAGGCTGTGATAGCAAGCTGAATACTAGACAATTCATTATGCTGTAGGGAGTAGAACAAGAATGCACTTGTAAAACTGAACAAAAATATTGCAAAAATTATTACAGTTAAGACAGGTACTGCCTACGGTTAGTGTCACTGTCATTAATGCTTTGCTACTGTAGTGTAACTGTTACTGCATACCTGAACAGTGACAGAGATAGCTTTGACTCTGATGTACATGGTAGTTGAGGAAGAGTTTGGGTCAAATGACGCTCATGACAGTGAAAGATACTTGTACACAAGATCAGGCAAGAGAGCAACACATGGAAGAACACATACAAATTTTTGAATTCTGGCATATGAGAATAATCATATATTAAAGGAAAAAGATGGGTTCACCATGCTTGAATCTCTAAATTTTCACATTCTTGTTATTAAATTATACAGAAGTAAAACATTCAACAGTAAAGAGGAAATGAAAGAATATGTGACTAATTTAATTTATTTATTTTTAAACCAAATTTGCAATTATTGCACCCAAAATGTCAGAGGTGAAAACATTTATTTGATGGAATATTTTAACCTTCCAGTATTGTAAATTTTGAGTAGCATCTTATTCTTATATGTCTTGCAATTTTGAAATAATTTTTTGTAGGTCACTGTGCATTATGTCAATTAGCCAGAATTCACAATTTGCCTATTCTCTCATGAGTGTCATTTTGTGTGCTCTTCAGCAGCAGCAATTGGCCTGGCCAGAGGTGGATTAAAAAGTGGATTAGACCAATAAATCTAAAAAAATTCACTGATGCGTTTAAAGAACTTGCCTTTGGAATATACAAAGTGGTTGTACAGGTAGTGTTGTAAATCTTTATGTTGAATTCAGTTAAACAGGCACGTGTTTACCGTAGATAACATGCCTTAAAATCTTACAAAAGGTCAGATTATCAGAAAAACTGCAAACCCTACTTCATGCATCTTTCATGTGATTGCTCCATGCAGCTTTTGTTAGTTAATGAATATGCACATAAATATTTGCATATAAACACACCATTTGAAAGCAATGGTTGAGTACCTTATTGTAGATTAGATTTACGCATTTAAGGCATTGTGGTTAGTATTAATGATTGTATTTTTGAAGTAATATTTCTATGTGGAAAATTCTACATAATATAATGCACGTTACTATAAACATCATAACTGTTTTTGACAATACAAACACTTTATGTTATTTAGTTTTCATAACCCATTAATCAATCAATCTTTCAGTCAGCAATAGGGTTGAAAATGGGTGCGTCTATTGAATAAACATCAAAAAGACGTCAGCACTCTGCTAAAACAACAAACCATTTGTATTCGCCTCTCAATTACTTGCAGATTCCGAAACTGAAAACAGTACTTTACAAGTACCTGATATTTTGTCAATCATAAATGAATCTGAATACTCTGCAAGCTTCGTGTATAATTCCGGATTTTAATTTGTGAATTAGATTATGCTATTAACAGCATAGTCACAGTGAAACTACTTAACGAACTTCAGAATTAAAGACAAATTGAATTAACAGGCAATATGCCTATTCTAAAGCTTTATACTAAGGCATCGTATTAGTACTTACAACATTCATAGCCTAGGCTAAAGGAGCTAGAAATAGATACGACCACTCAACTAAGTTCGTACTAAAAGTGAAAAATAATTGTTGAATGGGATATCATTAAGAGAAGCTCCTTTTTTGAGTTCATGCAGATTGTTTAACAACTAATCAAGATTAGTTACTAAAGAATTACCTTGATTTTTAATATAGTTTAACAAGCATGTGTTTACCGTAAAGAATATGTTCTTAGACCTTACAAGAGGTCAGATAATCAGAAAAAAACTGTCAACACTACTGCATGCCTCTTTCACCTGATTTCTTCATGAGGCTTTTGTTACTTTATGAATATGCACTTAAATATTTGCATGCAAATACAACATTTGGCAGGAATGGTTGAGTAACTTATTGTAAAATAGATTTACACATTTAGGCCATTGTAGTTAATATTGATGATTGCATTTTTCCAGTGACATTTCTACCTGAAAAAGTCTACATAATATAATGCACATAACTATAAACTTCATTACTGTTTTAACAATGAAAACACTTAATGTTATTTATATGTCGCACCCTATTAATCAATCTATCTCTAGAACGTCGTAGGGTTGAAAATGGCGGCATATTTGGAATAAACATTCAAAAGACGTACAGCAGTCTGCGAAAAGAACAGAGTTTGTATTCTCCTTGCAATGCTTGCAGATTTCAAAACTTATGACGGCACTTCATGAACACAACATATTTTGCCAATCATTAATGGACCCGATTACTCTGCATACCGCATGTATAATCTTTAAGTGGAGCTTCTGAATTCATTCAAGCTGTAAACTTCATAGTCAAAGTGAAACTACAAGACGAGCTTCAGAGTGAAAGACAAATTACAGTAAGTGGTAATATGACTATTCTACAGCTTAAAGTTCACCGTATTGGTACTTTCAATCTTCATAGCCTATAGACTAAGGGAGATGGAAATGAAAATGACTGCTCAACTAAGTTCATATTAGGTGAAAATTAATTGTTCAATGGGCTAACATTTGAGAATTCCTTTTTTTGAGATCATACAGATTTTTAACAAAACTGATTAAGATTAGCTACTGAAGAGTAAATCTTTATTTTGAATATACTTTAACAAGCACGTGTTAACCGTGAAGAACATGTCATAAAACCTTACAAAATGTCAGATAATCAGAAAAACAGCCAACATTACTACATGTCTCTTTCAAGTGATTACTCCATGCGGCTTTTTTAGTTCACGAACATGCACTTAAGTGTTTGCAGGGAAATACACCACTTGGAAGCAATGCTTGAGTACCTTAGATAGAATAGATTTACGCATTTAAAGCATTGTGGTTACAATTGGTGATAGCATTTATATAGTAATATTTTTATCTGGAATATTCTACATAATATAATGCACATAACTATAAACATCATAACTGTTTTTGAGAATGAAAACACTTTATGTTATTTATCTGTCGTACCCATTTAATCAATCTATCTTTCAGTCCGCCCCAGGGTTCAAAAAGGCGGCGTCTGTGGAATAAACATTTAAAGGCAGGGGGAGCCTATAAATACCCCCTATCTCCCTGGGCATTCATGATCCACCATGAGTGGCACATGGTAACAGCGTCAACGAATGCTCCCGTAAATCTGGAGCTTTCAACAACCATGGTTTAAATTAAAGCATTGTTCCAACATACTACGTTTTGTGAATACTTGTGGCATCACCTTGTTGGCGAAATTATCTCATTTTTCCATTTTAAGTTGATTTTTATGCCAAAACTGCTTCGATGCTGTGTTCGAAGCGTCCAACAAACAATAGATGAAAGCATTCAAACAGCTGCCAATTACGAGGGGACGCTCAAAGGTGCAAAACGATCAAACATTTGTTGTGTACATCGGATCGATTACGATGTCGACAATGAATAAACGATTCTTACAACTGAGCAAAATACTTGACCAACGGTTACTGAACACGAGTCTCAGATGAGTTCAGACACAAACGGACTATTTCATGGTTTCAAGCAGATTGCCTCTCCCTGTTTGTTTGTTGATCTGTGTACCTTTTATGCCTATGGAATTTTACGATAGATCTCTTGTGGACGTATGTTGTCGCCTCGCCCTGCGTACGATGCCGTGTGTTCCCGGCGTTATACGGCCTCCCACCACAGCTCTGCCGATTGCCATGGACAAAACCGGCAACATGCGGATCCAATTCAGACGGAACACGAAAAACTACTTTTCTAACTGTTTTCGGCCGAAATCACCTCGGTCCCGATCTATGCAGCCAACCAAAATCACTCACTCGCTCACAGACTGCGGAAAAATGCTCTCGTGACGTCCAAAACCGTCGCTTGCTGGCGATGCACGGTCAATGGCCCATGCAGTGGACGGCCATTGGATACGTTCACGCTACGATTATACAGGTGCCCATGAGCTGCATTATTTCCTGTCGGGTCAGGGCGATGAAAATAAATCGCGATTGCTTCATCTCTGTCAGATTTGACCAAAAAGAGACACTTGACATAGATTATAGCATCAAATGTTGACCGTTTAGACTGAAACATGATAAAAGGTTTTAAGATCGCCGTGCGTGATGTCGTTCTTCTCTATACGTTTTTCTGAGCTTTTTTACTAACTTGCTCTAATATTATCTGACTTTTTTTGAAATCTTAATCAACTTTTCTTTCCCAACCAGGACACAACATTACGTTTTTCCTTTTATAGTAACGTAGGATTCATTTAATTCGCAGATTAATAGACTCTTATGTTCTTCCTCGATTGTCTGTGACTGATTTTGTTATCCCGATACCGATATTGCGTTCGCACTCACGTGTCTTGAAACTTACGCCATTCACTGAAATAGTTTTCGGACAAACTCAAGAAATTCGACAACTACTAACGAATGTGTGGCAACATTTACAGAGACTGGCAATAATAATTATAGTCATTTTGCCGTCTTTAGCGAAGCGGACTCGCTTGGCGGAAGCCGTATATAACGTTCTGAGTTCCCATTTTTACCCTACTGTGTGAGTGTAGTATTCGAACGAGTGAGATCATAATCTTACGCTGTTTCGAGTGGCCTGGAGATTTTTTATAATGTACAATAAATTGACCTTATCAAAATTACTCTGTTTAACAATGCTTGGATATTGATATTTTTCTATACTTTTTTACTTTTGATTTGAAGTCTTTTGATTCTCCATTGGCGGCAGCACATGTGATGACCGGAGTGTGCTTGTAAAGTTGTCGGCAAGTTGTCGGGAAGTTGTATCTAGAGGCTGCAGTTCGGGATTTTTCGAGATGAACAACACATTGTACATTTCCTACATCTTTGAAACGGGGATTACGGTAAATGGTCAGAAATGGTCCATTGACGGTGTTAAAATAGACACAGATGAAAAAATCATTGCGAGGAAGATAGTAAGAAATTCACATTGCAATATTTGCCGTCGTATTTCTCAGCAGGAATAATCAAATTTTACACGTTGTGTATAAGAACAGCAAGCAGGTGTTCGGCGGTCAATTGCTTCTATCATAATAATTTTGATCGCAGCTATTTGGCGAGAAGACAGCGGGTTCTTATAATCGCGCAAAATTATTGAAATCATGTCTTTGTATAGAGAATTTTCTATAGGAGGCAGCTCAAATCAACAGCCATGGTATATTGGGAATAGTGTTCTCACTGGACACCGAACTACCTGCTATCAACAGTACGTTATGTACCATCGGCAGTAACACATTGGTCGTAATCTTGTCTAATTCTGCCCCGCCTTTTGTACCGTCCAGAAATTTCAAAACTAGATTTTTTTACCCTGACATATAACACAGCGACCTTGTACACTAATGATCATTCCACTGATTCTGTTAGAATTTGTTGGTTTTTTTAATTTGTTCCGTGGCCCTGGTAAGATTTTTTCAATACGATACACAGTTTGAATTTTTTCAAGGTAAAGTTAGTATATTCCCAGTTTGTGGGGTAAAGTCTGGAGTGAAAGTTTGAGTTGACGCTGATAGAGTAGACGTCGAGCCCGGCACAGTTGACTGAGATCCGTAATTGTTTTAATGGTAATGATAACATTGTAGCCCAGGAACATTTTCATTTGACATTTTGATATCATCAAGAAATGTCTGGTGATGTTCACTATTACATCATTAAACTGGAGGAATCGGCAGAAATATTAATGTGATGATTTGAAATGGATATGCTTACTGCAACTACTGTTGACAATTTCCCTTTGCCATAACTGTTAATAAAATTTAATTTAAAACTGACAGTCAAGCTAAATGCCATTAAATTGGAAAGCAAGAAATTGCCCTTTATCATGAGATTGTACCTATTAGACCCTCCCTAGATGGTTTCTTTTGAACCATAATTGTGTACTTAAGGGGTTTTCATTCATGATATCGCATAAGATGACCCAGATTTGACCTTTTAGAAAACCTCAAGTTTTTCTCCTTTTCCCTTGTATTCTGACTCTGTTTGTGAAAGTTTCCTTTAAAATAATGGTTTTTACTACCAAACTGTGTAATTGCAGGCCAACTTTTGTTTCAAGTAAAGTAGGTTAAACTTGGACTAGAAAGGACGCCGGTACGCGGGACATAACAGAGGCAAAGCCAAGCCTCAGTATTCATGGTCGTTATACGTCTATGATGTATTGTAGCACGGTCCGTACATGAGGGACTGAGAGGGACTGTGATTGCAGTATTGAACAGCAACAATGTTTGCTTCACTGTAACTTTGTAGAAAGGAGAGTAAAGTGTTTCAATACATTGCAACTTTGTAGGAAGGAGGGTGACTTGTTTCAACACCTTACAACATTTTATTGTAAAGCTGTAGACTGTGTAGTTTTCTATAGAGGGGGCATCGTGACATGATTTCAGAAGAAAAAAAAACATAAGAGCCTGCAAAGACATCAATATTTTGCCATTTGTAACCAAGCAGAACAGAGCTATAACGGCCGGCCATATCGAAAGCTGTACATTTAAAGAACTAGAGAGAGTGGCAGCGCGTACATGCAATGGCCTCATTGAAATTCACTTGTCCATCGGGCTGGGAGAATGTTGTTTTCACTTGCCCAGATTCAACATTCACTTGTCACGGCGTCGAGTGGCGAGAATTTTCGATCCCTGACTAAAAGTGAAAATTAATTGTTTAGTAGGATAACATTAAAGAGAAGCTCCTTTTTGAGTTCACGCAGATTTTATTACAACTTATCTAGATTAGTTACTAAAGAATTACCTTTATTTTCATTATAGTTTAACAAGCACGTGTTTACCGTAAAGAACATGTTCTTAGACCTAACAAGAGGTCAGATAATCAGCAAAAAAATGCCAACACTACTGCATGCCTCTTTCACGTGATTTCCCCATGAGGCTTTTGTTAGTTTATGAATATGCACTTAAATATTTGCATGCAAATACAAAATTTGGCACGAATTGATGAGTAACTTATTGTAAAATAGATTAACACATTAAGGCCATTGTAGTTAATATGGATGATTGCATTTTTTACAGTAACATTTCTATCTGAAAAAATTCTACATCATTTAGTACACATAACTATAAATATCATAACTGTTTTAACAATAAAAACACTTTATGTTATTTATCCGTCGTACCCCATTAATCAATCAATATCTTTCAGACTGTCCTATGGATAAAAATGGCGGCGTATTTGGGATAAACATTCAAAAGACGTATAGCAGTCTGCTAAAAAGAACACAGCGTGTAATCTCCTCGCAATGCTTGCTGTTTTCAAAACTGATAACAGCACTTCTTAAATACAACATATTTTGCCAATCATTAATGGACCTTATTACTCTGCTCTGCAGGCCGCGTGTATAATTTTAAGTGGAGCTTTAGAATTGGATCAAGGTATAAACATCATAGTAAAAGTGAAACAACAAGACGAGCTTCAGAATGAAAAACAAATTACAGTGACTGGGAATATGATTATTCTACATCTTAAAGGGCATCGTATTGGTACTTTCAATCTTCATAGTCTAAAGACTAAGGGACATAGACATGAATATGACTGCTCAACTTACGTCCTACTCAAAATAAAAATTAAATGTTCAATGGGCTAACATTTACTAGAAGCTTTTTTGAGTACATGCAGATATTTCAAAAACTGATTAAGATTAGCAACTGAAGAGTAAATCTTTATTTTTAATTCAGTTAAACAAGCACGTGTTTACCGTAGATAACATGCCTTATAACCTTACAAAAGGTCAGATTATCTGAAAAACTGCCAACACTACTTCATGCATCTTTCACGTGATTGCTCCATGCGGCTTGTGTTAGTTAATGAGTATGCACTCAAATATTTGCATATAAATACACCATTTGGAAGGAATGGTTGAGTACCTTATTGTAGATTAGATTTACGCATTTAAGGCATTGTGGTTAGTATTGGTGATTGTATTTTTGAAGTAATATTTCTATGTGGAAAATTCTACATAATATAATGCACTTTACTATAAACATCATAAATGTTTTTGACAATGAAAACACTTTATGTTATTTAGTTTTGGTATCCCATTAATCAATCAATCTTTCAGTCAGCCTTAGGGTTTAAAATGGCGGCGTCTATTAAATAAACATTAAAAAGACGTCAGCACTCTGCTAAAACAACACACCCTTTGTATTCACCTCTCAATTACTTGCAGATTTAAAAACTCATAACAGCACTTTACAAATACCTGATATTATGTCAATGATAAATGAATCTCAATACTCTACAAGCTTCATTTTTAATCCCTGATTGGAATTAGCAAATTAGATCATGCTATGAACTCCATAGTCACCTTGAAACTATGCAACGAACTTCAGAATTAAAGACAAGTTGAAGTAACAGGGACTATGCCTATTCTATAGATTTATACTAAGGCAAAGTATTGGTACTTGTTACATTCATAGCCTATGCTAAAGGAGATAGAAATGAATATGACCGCTCAACTAAGTTCATATTAAAATTGTTCAATGTGATAATATTAAAGAGAAGCTCCTTTTTTGACTGAACGCAGATTTTTTTAAAAGACTGATCGAGATTAGTCGCTAAAGAATTATCTTCATTTTGAAAATAGTTTAAGAGGCACGTGTTTACCGTAAAGAACATGCCCTTAAATCTAAAAGGAGGTCAGATAATCAGAAAAAATTGCCAACACTACTGCATGCCTCTTTAACGTGATTTCTCCATAGAGGCTTTTGTTAGTTTATGAATATACACTTACATAGTTCCATGCGAATACAACATTTGGAAGCAATTGTTGAGTAACTTATTGTAAAATGGATTTACGCGTTTATGCAATTGTCGTTAATATTGTTGATTGCATTTTTACAGTTACGTATCATTTATATCTGAAAAATTCTACATAATGTAATGCACATAACTATAAATATCATAACTGTGTTAACAATAAAAACACTTTATGCTATTTATCTGTCGTACCACATTAATCAATCTATCTTTCAGACCGTCCTATGGTTGAAAATGGCGGCGTATTTGGAATAAACATTTAAAAGACGTACAGCAGTCTGCCAAAAAGAACACAGCTTGTATTCTTCTCGCAATACTTGCAGATTTAAAAAATTAATGACGGTACTTCAAAAATACAACATATTTTGCACATCATAATGGACCTGATTACTCTGCAAGCCGCATGTATAATTTTTAATTGGGGCTTCTGAATTCATTCAAGTTATAAATTTTATAGTCAAAGTGAAACTACAAGACGAGCTTCAGAATGAAAAACAAATTACAGTGACTGGGAATATGACTATTCTACATCTTAAAGGGCATCGTATTGGTACTTTCAATCTTCATAGTCTAAAGACTAAGGGAAATAGACATGAATATGACTGCTCAACTTGCTTTATACCCAAAGTGAAAGTTAACTGTTTAATGAAATAATATAAAGAGTGGCTCCTTTTTGGACTTAACGCAGATTTTATAACAACTGATCAATATTAGTTTCTAAAGAATTACCTTTCTTTTCAATATAGTTTAACAAGCACGTGTTTACCGTAAAGAACATGTCCTTAGAGCTAACAAGAGGTCAGATAATCAGCAAAAAATGCCAACACTAATGCTTGCCTCTTTCACGTGCTTTCTCCTTGAGGCTTTTGTTAGTTTATGAATATGCACTTAAATATCTGCATGCAAATACAACATTTGGCAGGAATGGTTGAGTAACTTATTGTAAAATAGATTTACACATTTAGGCCATTGTAGTTAATATTGATGATTGCATTTTACAGTAACATTTCTATCTGAAAAATTGTACATCATATAATACACATAACTATAAACATCATAACTGTTTTAACAATGAAAACACTTTATGTTATTTATCTCTCGTACCACATTAATCAATCTATCTTTGAGACTGTCCTAGGGATAACAATGGCGACGTATTTGGAATGAACATTCAAAAAACGTACAGCAGTCTGCTAAAAAGAACGCAGCATGTAATCTCCTCGCAATGCTTGCTGTTTTCAAAACTGATAACAGCACTTCATAAATACAACATATTTTGCCAATCATTAATTGACCTGATTACTCTGCTCTGCAGGCCACATGTATAATTTTAAGTGGAGCTTTAGAATTGAATCAAGGTATAAACTTCATAGTAAAAGTGAAACAACAAGATGAGCTTCAGAATGAAAAACAAATTACAGTGACTGGGTATATGATTATTCTACATCTTAAAGGGCATCGTATTGGTACTTTCAATCTTCATAGTCTAAAGACTAAGGGACATAGACATGAATATGACTGCTCAACTTACGTCATACTCAAAATAAAAATTAAATGTTCAATGGACTAACATTTAAGAGAAGCTTATATAAGTTATGCAGATTTTTCAAAAACTGATTAAGATTAGCTACTGAAGAGTAAATCTTTATTTTGAATTCAGTTAAACCAGCACGTTTTTAAGGTAGAGATCATGTCTTAAAAACTTACAAAAGGTCAGATTATCAGAAAAAACTGCCAACACTAGTGCATGCCTCTTTCACGTGATTGCTCCATGCTGCTTTTGTTAGTTAATGGTTATGCACTTAAATATTTGCATATAAATACACCATTTGGAAGGAATTGTTGAGTACCTTATTGTAGATTAGATTTACGCATTATGGCCATTATGGTTGGTATTGACGATTGCATTTTTAGTCCCCTGGGACATCGTCCGGGGGGAATATAGGTTTAGTCATGTCCTTTCGTCCATGCATCCGTCCGTCCGTGTGTCCGTCCGTCCGTTCAGGCAGATATCTCAGAGATGCCTGGAGCGACTTCTTTCAAACTTGGTACAAGGATAACTTCATACGTCATACATATGTACGTTGATTTGTTTGGTGATACGATCCAATATTGCCGCCGTGCGGCTATTTTGTTACTATTTTTTTCATGTACGGAGCCTTAACTCGGGCACATCTCAACCGATTTTATTCAAAGTTGGTACAAGGACATTGACCTACTTATACATATGTATGTCTATTTGTTTCACGATATGATCCAATATGGCCGCATGGCGGCCATTTTGTTTCAATTTTTTCATGTACAGAGCTATAAATTAGGCACTTTTCAACCGATTTTATTCAAAGTTGGTACAAGAACATTGATCTATGTCATTCATATCCACATTGATTTGTTTTGTTATACTATCCAACGTGGCCGCATGGCATCCATTTTGTTACCATTTTTTCATGTTCAGAGTCATAACTCAGGCACATCTCAACCGATTTTTTTCAAAGTTGGTCCAAGGACATTGATCTATATCATGCATATGCACTTCAATTTGTTTAATGGTATGATCCAATATGGCCGAATGGCTGCCATTTTGTTACAATTTTTAGTCCCCGTGGACAAAGTCCAGCGGGGACTTATAGATTGGGTCCCGTCCGTCCATCCGTGCATCCGTCCGTCTGTACGGAGCCGTTTCTCAGACACTGCTAACTTGGCACAAAGGCATAGCACTATGACCTACAGATGCACGTCGATTTATTTTGCGATACGATCCAATATGACCGCAATTTGGCCATATTTTTTTGCGATTTTTCATGTCTTTGAACAATAACTCAAACATCCTTGAACCGATTCTGTTCAAACTTGGCACAAATGCATAACACTATGGCCTACATATGCATGTCGATTTATATTGCGATACAATCCAATATGGGCGTGAGGCGGCCATTTTGTTTGCGATTTTTCGTGTCTTTGAACCTTAACTCAAACATCCTTGAACCGATTCATGTTCAAACTTGGCACAAAGGCAAAACACTATGGCATACATATGCATGTATCAATTAACCTTGCGATAGAAGCCAATATGGCTGCAGTACTGCCTTTTTGTTGGAATTTTGCATGTCTTTGAATCTTAATTCAAAGGTCATTACACCGATTCTGTAAAAACTTGGCACAGAGATCATGCACTATGGCATACATATACATGTCAATGTACTTCGTGATATGTTCCAATATGGTTCCCAGATGGTCATTTTTGGATTTCTTTCATGTCTTTGAGGCTTGATCATATGCAATTATTCCCTATCAAATGTTGTTGAGACTTGGTACCAAGATAAAGTACATTGTACTATGGCATACATATGCATGTCTACTAATTTTGTGCTATGATCCATATGGTCAATAGACAGCCATTTGATTTCAATTTTGGTGTGAATTTTTTATGTCTTTGAAACATAAATATAGGTCACTGTCCTTCGATGGACTGATTTTGTTTAAACGTGATATGGCTGCATTATTGTGCACATTAATTTTGCTTCATTATATGATCCGAAATGGCTGGTTACAACAACATACCCGATCCCATACCATTTCTAAAATCCCACCAAACCATGTGTATAGTATGTGCCATCATGACATTAGAGGCAGTGAGGGCATCGTTATGTGTGGTGTAATCAAAAGTTCCTTCAATGGTCATTACCGGCAGAGATGGGTCAATTTTATTGAACGTTCCTCAGATTACTTTATTATGCAAGTCACAGGCCCGATGCACCCGTTGCATCAATGTCATTCAACAGCGACCTAGACCACAGCTACCTAGTCACCAAAGATTATAACAAAATGTACAAGCGGGGACTGTGTCATCAACGTTGACCTGTTTCATGTACAGAGCCATAACACAGGCACGTGACCTATATCATACATATGCACATTCTTTTTTTGTACAGTACGATCCAATATGGCTGCATGGCGGCCATTTTGTTACAATATTTTCATGTCCTTTGCCATAAGGCTGCGTTCAAAAACAGCGGTTAGGGGGGGGGGTGGAGGAATTCAGGGGGGATTCAAAAAAATTGGGGAAGTAGAGTGAGGACTTGAAAATGTTGCTCTACCTATAGGGTGGACTTGACAATTTTTGGTTCTCTTTTGTGTTTTACATTTTCAAATTCCAAGTTTTTATAGGTAATTCAGTGAAATAGAATACCATTTTATGTCATCAAAATGTTGTAGGCCCTAATGGTAGTAATGATTTAACAAAATCTAGAACCATTTTGTCACATTTCATGACTTTTATCTCGAAAAATCTAAACGTGTGATTTGTCGTAAAACACAAACTTGAGCCTCGTAACAGGGTAGAAGCTGCAACTGTTAATGATTTCTGCAATATTTCTATGCAATATAACAATTACAGTTTCTTGCTATATCCCTACAGCACGCTCAAACACACAATATTTAGTTTGTCGACAATGCCTGTATATATAAATATAAATATGTATTTGGTGATAATTTAATTGGAATCCAGACTGACAGTTAGTGGTCAGTGCAACAAATGCATGGTACACATGTAGGCTGTGATAGCAAGCTGAATACTAGACAATTCATTATGCTGTAGGTAGTAGATTAAGAATGCACTTGTAAAACTGAATAAAAATATTGCAAAAATTATTAGAGTTAAGACAGCTACTGCCTACGGGTAGTGTCACTATCATTAATGCTCTGCTACTGTAGTGTAACTGTTACTGCATACCTGAACAGTGACAGAGATAGCTCTGACTCTGATGTACATGGTAGTTGAGGAAGAGTTTCGGTCAAATGACGCTTATGACAGTGGAAGATAATTGTACACAAGATCAGGCCAGAGAGTAACACATGGCAGAACACATAGAAATTTTTGAATTCTGGCATATAAGAATAATCAAATATTAAAGGAAAAAGATGGGGTCACCATGCTTGATTTTCTAAATTTTCACGTTCTTGTTATAAAATGATACAGAAGTAAAACTCTGAACGGTAAAGATGAAATGAAAGAATATGTGACTAAATAGATTTATTTATTTTTAAACCAAATTTGCAATTATTGCACCCAAAATGTCAGAGGTTAAAACATTTATTTAATGAAATGTTTTAACCTTCCAGTATTGTTAATTTTGAATAGTATATTATTCTTATATGTCTTGCAATTTTAAAGTAATTTTGGTAGGTCACTGTGCAATATGGCAATTGGCCAGAATTCACATTTTGCCTATTCTCTCATGATTGTCATTTTGTATGCTCTTCAGCAGCAGCAATTGACCTGGCCAGAAGTGGATAAACTCAAGTTGGCCTTGCCTTTGGAATATGACTGTACAAAGTGGTTATACAGGTAGTGTTGAACACCTGTGAGCAGAACGGCGCAATACATGTTTATTTTTTCTGCGCTCACATCCTTTACAAATATGTTGACCTGCGATATAGTCCATGAGCCAGACCCCCAAAATTGGTCGATTAGTACCATTTGGGTGGGCAAATTCCCCCATACATTTTCTGAAAGCCCGAAATCTGAACTTTCTGAAAATCTTTGGTGGACATGTCTCAGAAGTAGCTTTCTGTCTCA
>LD344108.1:257548-324480 GCA_001465055.1 Ptychodera flava | reverse complement strand
CCTAATTTACATATTTAATGAACTTTGCTAATTAGAGATATATATTTAAATTGACTGGACCAAAGTTGATGAAACTTGCTACATGTATTGAAGCTACTATGATACAGCATTTTTGAAAGTCATTAAACATTTGTACATCAACCAATTCCCTATTTGCATATTTAATAAACTTTCCAAATTAGGGATATATATCTGAATTAACTTGGTTGTAGTTGTTGAAACTTGCTATATACATCAAGGTTACTGTGATATAATATTATTGAAAATCAAAAAACATTTTTACTTCAGTCAATTCCTAATTTGCATATTAAATGTATTTTCATAATTAGGGATATTTATCTGAATTGACTTAATCAAAATTGATGAAACTTGCTATGTACATTAAAGACACTATAATACAATATTATTGAAAGTCATTAAGCATTTTCTCTTCAGCCAATTCCTAATTTGCAAATTAAATAAACTTTCCTAATTAGAGATATATATCTGAATCAACTTGACCAAAGTTGACAAGACTTGCTACATATATTGCAGATACCATGATACAACATTATTGAAAATCATTAAGCATTTTTACTTAAGCCAATTCCTAATTTACATATTTAATGGTCTTTGCTTATAAGGGATATATACTGGATTTACTTGATCAAAGTTGGAAAAACATGCTATGTACATTGATAATTATACCAGGTTAAAACAATATCAAAAGTCATTTCACATTTTCATGTCAGCTAATTTATGATTTGCATGTCAAATAAGCTTTTACAGCTTGGCATATATGGCTTCAAGAACTTGGCCAACGGTAATTACACTTGCTATATAAAGTGGTGATACAATGACAGCAGTAAAAGAACTTTAATATTTTTATTTCAGCTAATTACATATTTGTATACTTCATGACCTAATCGGCATTGATTATTGTTCGTTATATTGATCATAATACTTTCAATGAAGTTGCAAACATGTGGCAAAGGTTAAAATTTACACATAACTGTGTATAATGAAACACGTGAGCATTTTCAGTTTATATCTGGTTTCTAATTGGAACATTAATTATTTCTTCACCTTAAATATTTAAAAGGTCCAAGAAAAGGTATATTCATGGTCTAATACAATCTACATTGTGCAACAGGGCTAATTGTATAAGATTTTATAGGAAATGCCTACATTTTATTAAATGTAATACTTGAAACTTGAAATATTATACAATATCATAAAGAGAGATTGGAATTTTTTACCAACATTGCTAAACATATTTTACCTATTTTTGAACGATTCCTCATGTGCACAAATCCTATATGGTGATCATTAGAATGATTTTCTTTAATTTTTCAAATTGACGTCAACTTATTTTAATTAATTATATATCAGTAAAATGAGAAGTTACATTAAGAGACACTACTTGTTTAAGTTATTTATTACTTTAAGTTCTTCCTATCGAAAGATGGTCATTTTTATAACTTGAATGAACATTCAAGCTTAGACCTTCGAAAAAAACAAACTCTTGAGGGTCTATGATTCAAGTAAAAAGGGAAATTGACATGATTTTTTATTTTTTGTGTATTTTAACTCATTGTAATGATTATATATTAATAGGGCTTAAAGAATGAAAAACCCTGTGAAACTAAACAATGATTGATTCGTATAGTTCGTTAGAATTATCAAGAGAATTTGCATAAGGTCAAGACAATTTAATCCCTATACCTACCAATAATATTTGGAACTTTCTGGCGGATTTGGATTATCTTAATGCATACCAAATGCAACCAAATAACCAACGCTTTGTACTAAGGGAGGCTGAAGAGAATTAATGGTTTCTTCTATTTTCACCCTTACTGGTATTACTAATAGTCGCGCCAGCGGCTTACTGACTACGCATGCGCTTATTCATAATATACTATGCGAGTAACCGGAAGTGTACCCTTCTTCACGTGACCCTTCTTCCATGGGCGCCGCCATGTTTTTTTTTTGAGTACTCGTAAATAAACAAAAACGAAACAAATTACTATTATATAACATTCATTTTATAAAATATACCTCTTTTATTAGACAGTAAATGTTATTATGCACCTGTCGCTGTTACAAAATATCGTTAATATAGATAAAGGGAGAAAACTGTCGTGCATATGAACGGGGGCATACGCAAAGAATGCTGGGATTGAATTATAGAAGAGCGCCCCCTGTGTAAATAATTAGATTCAGAAATTGCCAGTTTTTAGACGGAACGCTATAGTTTTCAGCTTGCAAGTGGAAGTTGGGCAGTGCGGTCACCATTGCAATGATAATGATTGCATAATACGTCCCTTGTTTAACGCAATAGGCTGTTATCATTGTAAAAATTGCCAATTTTTGTCCAAAATGTTTACACGCTACAGAAAATCTATACCTGCCAGTGCGCTGCTGCAGGGTTTGACGTCGTGTACGTACGTGAACTGCTTTCATCAGAGGGAAACTGGGCATAGTTGTCATATGAACGTTTATGAAGTAACAATTACAGTTCATCATGAATCAATACAAATAACATTGCCAATCTTAACCCCTGGCGCGACACCAAGGGCTGAGCCCTATATAATATTATAGATTAAGTGTTGGTAAAATGTAACTAAAGACCAGGTTATGTGGTCACTGGTAAATCAGATATACTTTTGACTGTGTGCAACTTGCCTGTTAAAGCCACGTACAGAAATTTATGATAATAATGATATAGAAATACAATTATTATGATCATTGTGATATAGAGGTACAATTTATTATACTATACTGCCAAATATGAAATATATAATGAGCAAAGCTGTTCCTTTAACAGCTGGAAGACAATATATTAATCAATGGACGCTGCATTTCTCAAAATTTTGAAATTTCTTGAAGACAACAATTGAAAATTAATATAAAGTCATTTAATGGACTGAAGAGATAGGTTTCCTGTTTAATCTTACAGCACACGGCCATAGTATTTAAGGAAAAACTGAAAAAAAATCTGTTGACTGAATCATGATAATCTAAATCACTGGTAAAAGTAAATCTAGATACTTTCATAATGTTACATGATCTACCTGCTGTTTCTAATTTTTTTATAACTGTGAAACAAGAAAACCAAAATGTGAAAGGGTTTGCATCACGGAAACTGCCGTTAACGGGTTTATCAATATAGATATCAAATTTTTGACACCAAATTATTATATATTTGGTCGTCCTGTATTTTGAAACTTATGGAAGTCTCACCTCAGATTGTCCGCACTGTCAATTCCTCGAATCAATCTTATTGGTAATGATTCAAAAGTCTTATACTCTGCAAATGGAAAGTCCATTAAAAAGGTTCCTGTGATAATTGCATAACTAAGATCTGATGTGATACGCGCTACAATTATACCATCCCTTGCTTCATATCTTTTCATTGCGTTGCCCTTCCCCATTCTTATTGGTTCTACAATTAACTGCAGCAGCCTCAATAATCCCGGCAGAAAACAAAATCTAGACTTTCTGTTGTCAACGAAAGGATTCAGGCTGTAAACAAATGAACCACCTACAGGAAGATGTGAACAGGGAGGAAGAGGAAGAAATTTATGATATGATAATGACCATCATAACAATTGTCATCACCACCACCATCATGGTGATTCAAATGATTCAAATGATATTTATACTAATCATAGCTAAATAATGAGAAAGATGATTCACAGGCACAACTGTTAAATGCGGTGAACCATTTATTAGTAACTGAATATTTCCATTGTCATTGAAAATAATAACCAAAAGCATAAAACATTCCTTCAAAAATTTCACTGCACTCAAACATGTTGTAGGAGAAAATGACTGAACTATTGACAATTGATGTCAAAAAATTGAACACGTCAAATGTTTTTACATGAATAACCTTAACGTCGTAAAAGAAAGAAGAATATCCAAAGAAAGTATTCTGATTCTCCTTATTTAAACAGTAATGCTCTGAAACGCTTCTCTTTATTCATTGCATTTCTGAATTATCAGAAAATGTCAATGGAAGCTTTTGTAGTTGTTTTGGTCAATTATGCAAATAAGGCCTTGTGTATTAAAATAATTAACATGCAAATTAGGTCAACCTCATATTTTTTGTTATGGAATTAATATTTCTTGCAAAACCTTCACAATATCTTTGAGAAAAAATGTGTTTATATATGAGCTTAAACATTAATTTTGTCTAAAATAATGGAAAAACTGCAAATATATGCAAATTAGTTAATTTGCATGATCTTTATTAAGTTCAAGGCATTTAGAAAATAACTTGTTGAACCTTACTAAATTGTGTTGCAATGAAAAAAGTCACTTGAATTCAGTTTACATGCCCAAAATGTGAGTATGGCAGTCATTTTAAAGGCGATATATAGCTAATTTGAATATATGCAAATTTAACCGATTTGCACCCCTTAAATTTTCCTATAATTTTAATATGTCATTAGTGAGACCTTTCCAAAGGTCATGGTGAAGAAGTAATTTCTGTTGCAATTAGTCGTAGGTTAAACCCTAAATGGACTGGACTATCATGCCGTTACAAATATGTAGTATTATGGTATAATTCTACATATTTTGTTAAAAATGTTACTAACGCTAAAGTGTTTTATACCGAGAAAGACATTATCAGTATGCTTGATTTCCTCATTGACAACATATTTGTAGAATTTTGAGGACACATTTTCCAACAGTGTATAGGAATTCCTATGGGCACTAACTGTGCTCCTTTGCTTGTCGACTTATTTCTGTTCACATACGAGGCAGAATTTATCCAGAACTTAATCAAACGGAAAAAGGTCTCTGTAGCTCGAACTTTCAACCTAACATATAGATACATAGACGACGTAATTTCAATGAATAACTCTGAATTCAGTAAATATCTCGCTATGATTTATCCTCCAGCATTGGAGATTAAAGAAACTACAGAAACGGCCTCTTCTGTTCATATCTGGACAATTTACTTGAATTTGACTCTCATGGTCACCTTTCTACTAGGCTATATGACAAGAGAGATGATTTCAACTTGAGTATAATCGAATTTCCACACCTCATTAGTAATATTCCACTCTAACTCTGAAACCTGTTCTAAGCAAATTCAGTTAACATCCGGAATTCAGATATTTACCACGCTGTCCGTTTGCTTGCTTAAATATAGGTCATGCCACATGTCAGCACTATAATATCATCTCCGATTAAAACTCTTAAATGGTGGGTTATCTGCACGGGAAAATACTGATGATCTCATCACAATTTTATGAAGTCATGGTGTTAATACTTCATTGCTATCGATTTGTTCTACAGATGTACCATACAATTATTTCTTGCATAATGTTAAACGTGATTATAAGAGTTCGGTGCAATTTACTGAGCAGCTGCCAAAGCTAGGAAAACTTGTGATAGCACTAAGGAACCATTTTCTTACTTGTAAATTATGTGTAAACAAGCATTACTTCTGTCCTTGCCAAGAGCCTCATTAACATATCTTTTTTGTCCGAACATAAGTGCGCTGGTGACAGTTGCCGAAAATGGCTTTCTTGTCAATGTACGTGACTAAGCTATAACACAGGACAAAAATAGCGCGAACGTCGCTGAAGCATGAGTGCCTGAGATGGAAGGTACATTTATGGCATAAGTGTAAAGTCGATTTACAACAAAGTGATCTGACAATATGTGAAAGCAAGTCCAATCCAAAAACCTATCATGGCTATTGTCCAGGCACAAACCATTTCCAACTCTCTCAACTATCCAGGTCCTGTATACTTCCACGTATTATCAATTTACATGTGATGACTCATATTTTTAAACAGAATGTCTCTGGATATAAAACTAAACTAACATTTCTCGTCACATCTAAGAACGAGGAGCTGACCCTTGACCAGAGCGCGATCAATGAGCCACAGCACTCTGCGTAATCAGAGCTTATCTACCTGAATAATCTTTCTCATATGAAATGTGTGATACATTACCAAAACCCTTAAAATACTATGGAAACTTAAGGATTTGTCTTGTCATGGAGCCGTAAGCGTGTTGTGATCTGTCACTTAGCATTAAACCAACCATAATAAAAATATAACATAGCAAAATTAGTTGTCCTCGGTTATGCCTTTTAACGAGCACCAGAGCAAATCAAACCAAGTGTTCTCGCAAAACTCGAATAACTAACTGCTGACGAAATCGAGTATTTTACACTGAAAAGTTTTAGGGGTATGGAACTTGAGGGCAGACATGAATCTTTCAGTAAGCATACACTTTACCCTAATGCTTATGATAAATGGTAATCTGGATATTTATTCCAAGCACAATGGTCAGTTTAAAAATTAAAGCTTTACTTTTGCAGTCGAGAAGGATAAAGTGCCCTTTGACCCTAAAAGAAGTCATTCTGTGACGTCTACGAAATGTAAGTCACTGCCTTGTGCGGAGTATTTCTCTCTGTGAAACCAGCTACGTTGCAAATTCCTTGCATCAAGTAATACTGAAAATTAATTGTTGTTTATGATACGCAGCGACGGGATATTGTTCAACTTTTTTAAAGATTTGAGTGACAAAGGTAGAGAGAATGAGACATGTCATGCCCTGGCTCTTAAAATGTCAAAATGCAACTGGAAAAGTTTCATGCATATAAGTTATGTGCACGAAACTTTTCCAGGCATGTTTGAGTAACAGCTCTTGACATAAAAACGTCAAAACGCTATGATCTGTACCAATATTGCCCTTATGTTCAGTACAATAGAGACTTCCTATAATTAGCTACTGATCATGTCTTCCTTGACTAGTACATCTTTCTATGATCAACATCTCAGCAAGTGTCATTAGATTAAGTGCAGTAATTCAGGAAATATATCTCTCATTGCAAACATTGTTTGCATGTTTAGCCGATCTGGGCTGACTCACTTATCCAAATAGATCATTAATAAGTCAATAGACAATTTATTAAGGCGATGTCGCTATACACTTTTACAGTACTGGAAGCTCCACATGTGTACGTACAATGTGTTAGCAAATTTGATGCACTACTTCTGGACATATCAGACATTATTAACGTTATTTAAATATGCAAATAAGCAATTAATTAATATGGTACACCGTAATGTCTTCCCACGGTATTAGAGTATAAACAGATTAACATCTTTACCATGTTTCATCAACCTTGGTGAAGTATTCCTAGACATAGTGCACGAATTAGGAATGTTCATCAAATATGCAAATTAGTAAATAATAGGGCCAATAAGTAATTAATATATTAGATATTGCTGAATATTTTTCTTCACTACAAATATGCTGCAGTCATCGAGACATATTTTCTTAACGACAGAAATTCATGAAATATGCAAATTAGTAAGTAAATGCCATGATCACGCTAAATATTTTTTGGACACAGTTACAGCTTTGCTTTATGAAAATCTTTACCAAAGTTCATCAAAATTGAGTCAGTATTTTTGACATGTTATCAGAATAATGAAAAATCCATTAAATTTGCAAATTAGCAATAAAATGACATGATCCTGCTTAATGTATTAGCACAGTTAAACAACTCTGGTATACCAACATATGGACGACGATTAATCGAAGTTGAGCTTGCTTTTCTTTACATGGCACACAAATCACAATAATTCATCAAATATGTAAATTAACTATTGATTGACATGATCCTGCTGATGCATGATCCTGATGAGGTCTTTGCGCAAAGGTACAGTCCAAGTATATAGATCTGGGTCAGTATTTACTGAAACTTTACCGGAATCATGGGAATTCATGAAATGTGAATATTAACTACGGACCTAACTCTTTTTTGGCATCGCCAAGTTAAGGACCTCAACCCAATTGTCGACAGGGAGCCATACTGGGTGGGGAATCTGGCAGTTTAGGACAATAAACTGCTGACCAATTTTAACCTGGTCAGGCATTTCTGCAAGAATCTCTTCTATCACGTCATTTATAGTGGCCATGTTGTCGTTGTGGTTATATGAGTTTAACATACTTTCTCCAAATGAGTATTCGTACTGCAGGCGAATTTCTCTAAATGAGTGTTCAGACAATAAGAATCCATCGGTTGGGAATACCAGTTCCGTGGATTTCTCCGAATGGTTGCTCGGACTGCAAAAACATTGCCAATACAGAACAAAACTGCTTCATAACAGTTTTTTCCTAAGCTAATTGCTTTTAGCGAACTTTATCTCGACAACAGGCCTGGCAGAGATGCAGCATACTCTGAACCACCTTATAATAAACTAAAAGGCACTGAAATTTTGCTTTCTAAACGGATCATACCTGGTGAATTTCACAATACTTTCGGCAGCAGCTTTTTCAACAAACCTCGGCCTCCAGACTTTATATTGCAACACGCCTACCCTCTGTATACTTTGCTACCGCATACATCTAAAAGGAGACATAGGCTGGCGAGGGTGATGAGCTTTTCCTTGGTGTTTCTATATTTTTGTTTGACATTTAAGAAAATTGTACTGATATCATTTAGGGATATTTTCGTTGCCTTCACCAACACCTCTTGTCAACCATCTTGTCAACCATTTTATGGTTTCATCCAAGTTACGAAGTGGGTTGAACTCAAACGCATTTATATTTAGCTAGATGTCAACAAACAACACAAAAGGAAACATCTTACCACATGTATTATCATGCAATCTGACAAGGAATACCACCTCATTAAAAGGATACATCATACCATCCGTTGCTAAACTTTAACAGCACATGTACACAGTCATTCTAAAATATTTAACAGCGAAATTTGATTAGCAGATACTACATTTCTTGCAAGCATTTGGGATAACAATATTCTTGAGTGGGAGTAACGTTGGCAAGTTTGTTGGCCGACATTCTGGTGGCAGGTGAAATTATGCTTATATCCGAAAAAAATTCTTTCTGTTGGCCAACAGCAGAAAGATTGGGAGATAATATTCAATAATTTTCGTTACAGATTGTTGTCACATTTTTTTGTAAATTTGAACAAGCATGCTGTACACATATTGCAAAGGTTTTCTCTGTGTCCTAATACTGACATGGAAGCCAAAATCAATTCAGTACCTGATAAGAGATATTACACTCATTAATAGGGTATTGCAGAGTTTGCAAGCTTTTAACAATTTTGCAAGTACTACTGTCTGTTTGAAACCAAACGCAGTATTCGATAGGACCATTTATTGACTCTAATGATTCAACTCAACCTTCAAATCATAGTTCGTAACACACCTGTTTGCCGTACTGAATGTCAAGTAAATCCTATTCATTGAGATTATTTTCCACGGCATTCTTACGAAAATTTAGTTTACTGAATCAAAGCACATGCACTTGGCGAGCAGCCGTCGGACCTTCATGGATATAAACGCCAAACACATAATTTGCATGATTATTTGCATACATTATTCGTGAGCGATAAGTGAGAGAATACATAGTCTAATTTGTATAATGAGTTGGTGACTAATCTGCTAGTAATTGCTTGAGTATTTCCTTTCGCAAACATTGCTGTTATGTGACCTAAAATAAACAACGCTTATATATCCAGTAATTACATCGCTAGCGCTAAACGTTCCACCATGCATAGTAAGAGCAAAGCAAGTTTCGATTCATGGGTGAGAATAAAGAAATCATTTAAAGAAAGTAAACGGCTCGCACAACAACCGACCAATAAACCACCCGATTTGATCGACTCACCTCCCGTCGAGGCAATTGATTCAAGAATTTGCAGGGGTATGCATCCACACGTAACAAAACTTGGGTTCATTTCAAACATAAAATTCCGTTATTTGAGAACCGCATTTCAGACCTTTAACCTTTGACCCAAGGCAAAAAGCTAGAGAGTCTAATAAACGTAAGGATCTGAATCCTTACGGGTAGTTGAGGTAACTCTGCGACAGTCGGTACCTGCCGTCTAAAAGGCCTGACGAATTTTTTAATAGTTTGCTCTTGGTTTGGAAAGGCATCCTTTGCATCTTGTAACTTGCTTACTCTCGTTATATACAGTTTATTTTCGATGTGATGTAAGGCTCTTGTTTATAGCTTGCGTACGAGGTTAAGGAACCCAGTCATCATGCTTTGATAACCAACCTTCGAAATGAACGTTGGTGTTCACGTCATCGGTCATTAATTTGCGGGCATGTAGCCACCGGTCAGATTCTTGGCAGAGAGCTTCGCCAAGTAAGTCGCATTTATTATGGAAAGTGGCAAAACTGTCGATGTTCGGGATTCCCTTTTTTATACCTTATGCCGGCCCGCGGCCGGATCTACAATGTTGATAAAACTCTCAGATGATAACACTTTCAGATGAACGTCAATGAAAACACCGTAGCCTCTGGTCTCATTGTATGTATTTCATCTATCTGCCCAAATATGTAAATGTATCTCTCGAGTTCACATCTTATCAAGAGATGTCCATATAAACGCTTCGCACTACAATCTGTTACTAAATAAGAACTGAGTTTCATTGGTTATAAATATAACCATTTTACCGCCAGAAAACGAGACGAAAGGTTCTCCAGGCACCATTGCGAAGGCACTGGCTTTGGACGGGTGGAACCTGCAAGGGAGACCAACCGGAACTCGCTCATTTTATCACGGGGACGCATTACCCAAATCAATCATGTTACAGAGTGATAGTAAATATATACTAAATGTACGCATTCTTTTCATGGATTTTTCGTCCGCGTTTAATACAATACAACCACATCTTTTGATAAAAAGACTATTGGATTTAGGCGTTAATCATTCTATCATTCTCTGGATAAGGCAATTTTTAAGCGATCGACCTCAACGTGTAAGTTTAAATGGTGCAATGTCCGATGAACTAACGTTGAATACTGGTGCGCCACAAGGTTGCGTCCTCTCGCCTGTACTCTTTTCAATTTACACGAACGAAATCATGTTATCGGATAATTTGTTGACTTTGCTGAAGTTTGCTGATGACATGGCACTAGTTGCCAGATTAAAAGGCGAAGTATCCTTGTCACGCTACTTTCCTGAAATTAATCGCCTGTGTTCATGGTTCAAAGACAGTTTTCTTACCTTAAATATAAAAAAAACGAAAGAGTTGGTTCTAATATCAAAAAAACGAAAGAGTTGGTTCTTAATAATGGCAGAAAGCTAGAAAAAGTAGAATCTGTTACCATTGACAACCAACAGGTTGAAATAGTATCATCATTTCCATATCTAGGGTCCATAGTAGACCAGAAGTTAAGTTTCAAAGAGAATACATACAAAATTTATAAGAAAGCTCACCAACGAATATTTATTCTGAGGAAGCTAAAGAGTTTCAATGTTAGCAGTCACATCCTTGTTTCTGTGTATCGTTGTTGTATTGAAAGCATTCTAACTTATAACATTGTCACATGGTTTGGTCATATTTCTGTTAAAGAGAGAATGCGACTAACGAAAATTGTAAACATATGTAGTCGACTTGTCGGGACAAAGTTAAAAGATCTTGGAGAACTGTATACTTATGCTCTTCGTAGGAAAGGTTTATCCATTCTTGGTGATAAATCTCACCCATTGAATGACAAGTTTCAATATCTGCCTTCGGGACGCCGTCTACTTGTGCCCAGGGCTAGGAAGAATCTTTTTAAGAAGTCATTTATACCGTCAGCAGTTGCTGTTTTAAATATGAATATGTCTGATTCCATCCGGAGAACCAGATCAAACACCATTTTAAGTAGGAACTTTTAATATAGTGTTGTGTTTGTCTGTAACTATTGTATTCTTTTGTATGGTGTTGTCCGTATTTGGTGTTTTTATAGCGGTCCTGATGTTTAAAGACAACTTTCCATGTTTTTATGGACAATAAAGTATATCTATCTATCTATCTATCTATCTATAAATTGGACAGAAGTGTAAAAAAACTGCCTGGTGACAATTACGTACATTCACCAATTTATGATGGGCTCACAAAATTATAAAGAACCTAAGTTACTTGTTTTCAGAAACACATTGGCCGGCCGTAAACTGCGTGTTTACTACATTACAGCCGCCGGCCGACCGGCGTGTATCACGGAGTTTACAGCAGCACTGCCGGCCAGCGTGTGTCGGAAAACAAGCGATAACGTACCAAATAATTTGCCACGCATAATATAGCACACAAGTAGCAGACGATGTGCGATAGATGAAATACGGAGTGGTTGGATATGGAGTTGTTGATGTTTTTCGCGGCATTTGCTTCACGAGTATCATTCATCGTTGTGTCGTTTTTCCCTTTGTCGGCACGCTTAGAATATACCATCATTCTGTGACGCATGCCGCGCATTCATTTAATATGTCAATCATGACAAGGTGTTAACAACAAAACCATCGTCAAGTGTCACCTACATTTGTTAACTTATGATGGTAAACATGAAAAAAAATATGTTCAGGGGATTCCTTGTGTTCATCAACTCGTTCTCACATTTGGCGGTAATTCGGCAAACGGCGGTTTTTCATCGCCGTTTGGGGGATCACAGCCAAAGGTGAGATCAAATGAACCTTCAACGTTTGGTTTTGCATGGAGAAGTGCAATATTGAGCTTACAAGACAGGAATTGTTTATACTGTACTCAAAAAAGTGTTGAAACTTTAATCAAATTTTGTTTGTCGCATCGATGTTTATATATTAATTTGTGCAATACTTTATTTGACCTTGCAAATAGAAACTGCAATGAGTCTGAAGTACGGTCGGATACATAGAAAATGGCAAAAGACTAATAACGTTATACACGCAGGTCGGCCGGCGGCCGCAAGGTAGTAATAACGTCAGTTGAAGTTCATCAAAATTTGTTTGTATAGTTTAGTGCATGAATCAATTATTAATAGCTCTAAAATTTCATTAATATATTCTCGAATACTTAAACAGGAGAGGGTAGAGGCCATAACCCTTTAGTATTGCTTCATAACAATTGGGAATGTTTTACAGGAATGATTTATGGAGCTCGTACCTTGGTGTTTTCTCAAAGGTATATTATTAACTAATACTACCACATGACAAAGCCGTACATTATTTCGCACAATACGGCAAGATAGTGTGGTTACTAAATCGAAATATGAACAGACGAAAGCTCAACAGACCTGAGAAGCTATGGAAATTTTGGCAGACACAGTTTAAGGGAGAGTTCGGGCGCCAAAGGCGTACAACAGGCAACATCAAAGTTACGTTGGTTATTGGCAAGGCCTGGGCGAGGTTGTTAAATACTTGTTAAGCAGTTGTCCTAACAGAGAAACATAAACTATCAGTTATTACTTTTGCCTGAATATTACGGCAATGTGGGTTCACACGATTCAAGCCTTTCCAGGAACGAAGGTTTTGTTGAGTGACCTTGTTTTAACAGTTCCCAAATTTAAAACGTCTAGCCGACAGAAACCTTCTGGACTGTGATATTTCTGTGACTTGGTGCCGTACGCTGTGAGGTCGAATCCGATCAAAAGTTTACTGTTTCAAACCACAGTTGCTTGTGGTTTGATACACGGCGATGTCCACTGTTAATGCACGTATTAATAAAGCAACATCGATGGCTTTTAAAAAAAACCTCTTCTTTCGTCTTTGCTTCAGAAATTATCTTTTGTGTATATTTGGGCGCGATTTCCGAAGGGGCCTGCGCTTTTAACCTGAATCGAACTCTATAAGTAGACATATTGAGCTTCGAAAAAGAGATGAAATGAAAAAAATAAGAAATCTTAACCGAGTGTATGGGAGAATTTCTCTGGCACTGTATTGTGTTCAAATCTAGCTTTAAAAAATATCGTGTACGATAGCAGTGTTGCCGCCAGGACGCGCCCTTGCGACAATGTCCCCAAACTGTGATGGGTGTAGTATACAAGTAATATCTGTTACTGACAATGATCTTTGTTTTGCATAATTATTGTGAGGCTTACACAACGTACTTTCGGAGCCAGCTGTATGATTAAACGTTATTAAAACGCTGCACTTGATATCATAATTTGCTTGACTGTAGTCCGTCAGAACTCTGATTTGCGGCAGATATGGTATACTGCTTCAATTGCCTGAAATTCAAGCATAGCGACGCGGTCCCGGTAGCTTGAATTTTGTTCAGTGAAACTAATGTGTTACAAAGTAATGCAAAATTTGATTTACAACTGCTTGTTGTCCCAAAAATGTACAAAATGTCCCCAAAAATAAATGGCAGTTTGACACAGTGTCCCCTGATCTAAAATTCCTGGCAGCAACACTGACGATAGTACAGTCAAGAACTCACACTCGAGACTTAAATAAGAGTGAGATAGTCTGGCGAATAAATGAAAGTCTCTAATTCTCAGGTATTTTAGTGCCTGGGCATAGGCTTACTTACATGTAAAATCAGTTTGAACATACTTTTTAATCAGACCTGGTCAGAAAATTGTATAAATTGCCAAAAATATGTTTCGCATTTTATTAAGTTGAAATTCATCATAATATATTACCCAAGTCAGGTCACGTGACCAAATCTGTTATTTTCCCGCCAAAATTGTATATTGCAAATAACTGAACATTCCAACCACAAAACATCAAAATATTTAAAATATTATTACCAATTAATGTAAAATTGGATAGAAACTTGCGTTAAAACTAATGACAGATGCAAAATTATTGAATTTTAAATAACATTTCTTCACAAAAATCAACAAATACAATATTTTTTATGTTTAACATGAATGTTTAGAATGTCAGAAAGAAGTATAGATAGAGTTCCATGAGTGCCATGTATTTTTGAAAGAATATGATAGATATTATTTCCAAAAGTGCAGAGAAAATCAAGAAAATTTAACGCGTTACGGTTGGAATATTAAAATTAATAAGAGACGTAAATTTTGGCGGGAAATTAGTAGATTTGGTCACGTGACTCAACTCATCAAGATTTAGACAGACATTTTTTTAAAGAATTTAATAATTTCAATAATTAGGCCAAATATCAATCAAATCTGGTGATTTTTAAAAATAATTGATCAATTGCTTACTTTTTGGCTTGATGGGTACAAACACCCATGCATTAACTTACTTGAGAAAGCACGACGGCAGATTGTAATGTTTCCGAGCAATCGCTCATTTTGTGGGCAGTGATATAAATAATAGCCGGCCACCTGCCAAAAACACCCGGCTGAGCTCAGCTTGCTACCGGCTATACAACATATGAAAAAGAAAATAAACAAAGAACATCGTTTCGTGTTATATGTTGGTGCATGCGGTACAATGGGTACATAGCGGTGATTTTAGGAATACGTCAGTGTGTTTTGTTAGTTGTGCTCACCAGATATCAAGATCGATCGAGCCGAAATTTGAATTATTTTGAGGAACCGTGATTGATTGCACACATTAACATTTAGAACCGAGGTCAAATGGACATGCTGGAATCGCGTGTTTTGAAAATATACGTTCTCTGAAGTAACTGGCATTTTTTCAACGTATATTCAACATAAACATACTTGCTAGACATTCAGGGATGTCACATGTGATGTGGCAAGAAAATGTACGCCGTTCGCCCGTGGAATTTCTTGAAGTCTCGGAGCACATAAAGTATGTCTTACCAGTAGCGTGACTTTTTAAAATTAGTAAAGTTGAACCATAATCAGCTTTTTATAGGGGGCCTTTGCGTTTAAACTAATATTACATGCATCAAATGACGTTTAAACCTGCTCGATATCAGTCATTTATTAGTTTTCCGTTAGTTTATACCAAAACAATTTGTTATAAGTTGTCAGTGCTGGCCTGTTAAATAAAGCAATTCCCTCCAGTCAATATTTCTTGACAGTTGCCGTCTTGCTGTGGCTGAATACTGAAAAGAGCATACTGATCCTACGCTGTTTCGCGCACATCGATTTAGTCGGCTATTTTTAAATCGTGACGTTGTCGATTTCGACTTGCAGATCGACCAATCCACGATGAGTATAGGAGTGTTAGAAGCAAATAAATAAAACGTCATGTGACAGAAGGACTAGAATTGTCTTTTACAGAGACGGCTGCGCAAAGACAATTTACGCTGGGTGGTCAACTTCGAAAATGGGCAACGGAGAATCAGCTCCTGTGCGAAAGGTGTGTCCTTATATATCCTTTTATTTCTTCTAAATTTAAACTGTTTATTAATAAGTTTAAAACGAGTACATACTTATTGTATATGGTAGGAGGAAACGTACGATGAAGATGAGGTTGAAGCGGCAGCAAGAAGAGTCCGTGAAGCTGAAGAAAAACGAAAACGTGAAGAGGCAGTAAATAAGATCTTAAAGACTGTCAGACCTAAGTTGGATGGATACAAGTTCGGTGATATCATCGGTTTGCATCAATTTCGAGCAAGGAAGCTTGACACGACCGACATCAAAGAAGTGAATTTATGTAAGTATGCTGTATGCGTTAGGAGTTATATAGAGGCTAAGATTTCATACATGAACGGATAAAGAACGGATAAGTCATCAATTTCTCCACGCTCTTATATTATATGCTGATTATGTCAGCGTTTGTTTATTCTTTTGTAGTCGTTTTCAACTGGTGAGGTACCCTGCCTCATTTCTGCCGATGGCTGCGCTGCTCAAAAATAGGTCAGGTATAAGCCAGGATTTCAGGAAGACTTTTGACCGCACATTTATGAGCGAGGTCACCGGACAAGAACATGTAATCAGTATCATTACCGCAGAACATCGAACGATTAAGTTATTTGCACGGTTTCACTTTTAAGTTCCCGACCCTGTTCTTCTATGATGACATTTAGGGATGAAATGACGACTATCGTTATAGGTTAAGTCTCAAACGTAAGAGACAATCCATTTTTTCGCTTGTACGGCAGTGAGTTAAATGAGTGATTTTTCTTAATCAGTGCATAGGCAGTAGACCAATGCAATCTCCTTGCAAGATTGCTTTAAGGCAGTGAAGTTGCTTCGGCGTGTTGCAAGTCGATGAATATTTTAAAAAATAAATCATTTGCAACAATATCTCTTGAGTCTCTTCCATTTCAACAAACCTATTGGAAGTTTGGTTCTCCTAGAGAAAGCACGCGTTAACTTTGAATTTGCTTAAATGCAATCACCGTGCTCATTACTTTTACAATGACAGTCATGCTTGCAATATTCCAAGCTGACCACATTTACTTGGGAAGCGCAGCCAAGAGAAACGGGCGGGGACTAGACTTCTTTTCGCCATGAAACGGTTTCACGCATGCCTTTTCCGAAAACGATTTTTATGCTCGCTCTGTTACGGACTGGACACAAATTACGGGGGGTTGGGGCGGTGTTTTTGGGGGTAGGTAGCAATTTTTCGCCCAAGCATTTTTGAAAGGTCCTAAAATTTTGTGCAAGCCTATGGGGGAGGGTCACCTTTTTATGCATCAAAGCTGAAATAGCATGTGCACGTATAGAAGAATATGGAATACTGAAAAAAAGAAAAAAAAATGCCTCCTGGCACTTTCATTTTCTGCCATTTCCATTTTCGGGGGGCGGGGGCCTTCGGGCGCAAGTTTAAGCGTATTATAAGCAATGTATTGATGATCCAAGCAGCCACATTGATTTAAGCTGTCATGATTTCTACCTATCCAACTCCTTTACTGTGCATAACTGTCCCCTTTAATGGCTGTTTCAATAACAATTTGGGAGATCATTTACTTGATATCATCCTGCCATTGACAATACATTGGGTATAGGTCGGTGTCAAATGTTCATCACTTGGTGAAAACCCTATAATACAGGACAATACAGGCACGTATTTTAGCCTGTATTTGGGGTAAAGACATGTAAATAAAGGGCAATACAGAGTAATACAGGAAACACAAATACAGGCCCTGTATTTTAGCCTGTATTTACCTGTATATGCACTCTTACAAATACATTGTCAATACAGGTAAATAAAAGTTAATACAGATTATAAATACAATCTGTATCAATCATGTATTTGCCACGAATTTGTATGGTTTAAATACATCTATATTCATGTATGAATATAGATGTATTTACATGGATTGAATTTACCATGTATCATGCCTAGATTTGCCATGAATCTCTTAGCCCCAAAGGAATGAGTGAACCGTTTGGCTATGTGGCTTGACGCATTGCAGAATTGAACATTATCAAGACTTATCTTGCCAAAGCCTTGAGACAGAAACAAACATATATAGAACGTAAAAGTGATAACTGATTGTCAAACTGCTGAAAGCGAAACACAATCTGTCACTTTAGGAATGGAGTTAGTTTCAGATAAATGGAGCTAATTTCAGATAAGTGCCAGGTTGTAATATGAGAATTACTGGAAGAGGAATGAACTGCTCTCGTGAATGGAGAGTTGCCGAAAGAAATGAGAAAAAGCTTAAGTGCGATTGTAGTGAATGATTTGATGTATGATATTTGTCGAGAACATTTTTTTTTCAAACGTTGGTTTAGATATATAGCATATAGTGATATGCAGATCGACCTGTGTTATGCAAGGCAGTGATTGTTTCATGTACAGTAATACACATGTTATTTAAGAGTTTCTCGTCTTAGTAAAGTATACAATTTTTATTCACGTTTATTAGGCTTGATGTAGCCATCAAGGTATGTGCACACCTTCATGGTGTAGCTAAACTGCAATACAGAAGCCGTAAATTGGCTTCACTCGTTATCACTGTTTTGGGGTACGTCCTGTCCTGATGCATGCAAGCCGTCATTTTTCAGAATGGAGACTCATAGCTTGCATTGTTCATCACATTATGTTTTTTAGGCAGTCCATCTTGGAATTTGGGGCATAGATAGGCAAAATGTGGTATATTTGAACATGGAATGAGTATTAGATAATCTGTTCAGTGATTGGAGATCTGATCATGGACGTAAAAATGAAGGTTGACTTGCGAATGGATGTACAAAAGAGATGATTGTGGTCGAGATGACTGTGACTTGGTCACCTTGTCCCAAACCAATGTACCAAGCCACAGTCCCTTCACCCACGGACAGTTACCAAGCCTTGCTTCTGTGATCATCATTGGCTGTCATAGTTTCTGAGGTTTATACTCTCATAGTTTTTACATTTTTACAGAGCCATTGTCAGTATTATGAATGAGAAATGTAACGCCACAAGGACCATGCCACAATCTATTCAGTCTGTCAAATTATTTCAGCATGTTTGCACATGTACTGAAAGAATTGTTTCATTAAAAACGAAGAGAATATATCTGTTTGGCAGGACAGGGATTCACTGGCAGCCCAGGGAAATTTTTCAACCAGGCACGATACACTTAGTGTACGTCACGGCCCCGTGTGTATGGAGGTAAAATGCGATCAAGCTGACCAGAAATGTTTTAAGGCGGTATTGAAGATAAAATACACTTTTCCCAATTCAGATTTGTATTCTGTTGCCATAATGTGTTTATACTCTGTCAACCTCAGACCATATGTTGATGTGCCTATGGAAATGCAGCCTGTACTGTGTGTAGAGTCCCTCCATCACGGATCTGTGCTCTGTGGGAAAACCACCTTGCCACCTAATTTACCATTCTTCCTATTTGAATCAATGTATTATTTTTATACAACAGCTACCTGTTCGATAAGCGCCCGCTAATTGACTAATCTGTTGACACTAGTAGGTGTTTGACAAGCCCGCAGCCTCTGTACAGGCGCTGGTACTAATCACTTTTTTTCAGTGGGTGAGGCCAAACAAAAAAAATGGTGCTGTTCCGATAGCCCGACCTACCTTATTTTTAACTGCCGACCCTAAACTTTTCTAGAGCTACGTAAACACGGAAGTAAAAAACAAGAAAGAAAAAAAAATCCTTTAAATCACGCATTCGTTACTTGGCATTTGATTTTTGCTTTAACAAAGATGTTTTTATGTTTCGTTTTCTTTTTATATGTACACGGTCCCTTCACAAAAATGGAGGGACCGTAATATGTATGATACATTTTTTTTGAAATGTTGTGGCCAGTGTTTGACCGCCCTGAACCCCTGAAGAATGCATATTTAAAATTAAAATGTTTTTGAAAAAAATCCTGCCGACCTACCTACCCTATTTATGAAAACCATGTTATCGGAGCAGTACGATTCATTTTTGCCTAACCAACCAGGTCAACACCAACTCACAGTATTGACAACAGTAACGCCTCTGGCAAAAATGTCACCCGTCAAGAGTTTGGTGCTATTACCCTCACACCGTCCACTGTAGATGCTAAGTGGCCCGAATCAACGCAATATACAAATTGTGGTTTCGATATTGTTAGCACACGGCGGTTAGTCCGCAGGGAGAGTCTCAAGACTGAAAATTGGTCATGTGCTGGACGCACTTCAGTTGTTCACTTAATTACCAAATTGCGGGAAAAAACCCTGCGTTGTCAATATGTACGGGATCTTAATATCACCTATGTATTTCGAGCTTAAAAACTATTATGATTTTAAATCGTCAGATCAACTTTAATAAAAAACTAACACCACCGAAATAAATGGTCGAATTAAGAGACGAGATTGTGAAATTTTACATGAAACATGTTTTTATATGGAGCTTGCTTCAAAGGATCGGTGAATTTTTCGGTGCCCCAACATCGACAAATGGTCGTCATTCAGTACTTCTATGCTCTACATCACAAAAGAAAACAAATTGGATATAGGGACATGTCAAAATCAAAGTGGCCGCTGTTTCAAGACACGTTGCGACCGGCTGATCGGTGGATATAGCGTAAGTTTTGTCGGTTTTTGAAAATAAATAGTAAATAGAAAATAAATAGTGACTTAATGGTAATATTGCGTCTTTAGTCTTGAAAGCCAGTTGAATTCATAACTGATGACATGTCAAGGAACGGAGCAAGCTATCACCATTGAAATTCAATAAACTTTAACGCACGAGCAAGTTCATATAAAGGTATACTGTCACCTGTTCCAATTTTGCCACAGTTACCATGGAAAGAGAAAATCTAACCAATCACAGATTTTAAGTGGGTGGCCGCTTTTTAAAAACAACGCGCTCACATGGGCATTTTGAATACCAAGGAACGCCCCTTTGACCATATATGCGCATATTTAGATTACAGGTGACTGTATACCTTTAAATGGCAATGTGTTTTTTACCGCTGAGAATGTGGGAGGGACCGTGGAATGAAACAAGACGGAGAAATGATATCGATCCCGCGACGTCAGAGAAACAGCATGATTTTTTTACATCGCAACAGCAGGCGATAGTCAGTTGTAGAAATTTTACAACCTTGAGGCTTGTTTGGTCTTTAAAACCATAGACCCTTGAGAGATTTCTCGAGGGTATATTTCAAAACTAACAACAGTATAGGTATCTCTATTCTCTGTACAATCAAGACGCACGTGGCGTCATTTCGTGACTTTTTACTGGAGGTCCACATATCTTTCTCTCACGACTTTGACTGACATGTATACCAGTACTTTAGTTGACAGGGCTCGAAATTAGCGGTAGTCCCACGTCCACAGACTACCAACTTTTCCCTGGGGCTACCAAAAGCCATGAAATGGTAGCCCACACGGACTACCAAAGCCTGGGACATGAAATTACTTAGTGGGTGACATGATGTTGATCACTTTGAGATGACCGACGCTCATACTGTCAACTCAGCTGGACATGGAAAGGCCTGACTATGACTCTGTTATACAAATTAAAAGGCGGCAGTGCAGTCGAAATTGTTGCGACAAACTTTCAATAAAATATCATTATCTGAACTGATGTACTTGGATAACAGGCTCGGGAAATGATGGCCCATGAAAATTCATTTTCATAGTTATTTAATCACAATGTATCAATCACAATTAATTAAACACAAAATTATTCAAACTGCAAAGAAAAAGCTGTCGGGCAATCTAGTAATTACTCTTTCCGAAGTGTACGACATCATCCCATGATAGTGTACAATGGTGGAGAAATATAGCCAAAATTGCCACAAAAGTATTAGGAACATGACTGTATTAAGTTGTCATCGTGAAATTCATAGTCAATCTATTTTAGTCATGTCATGTATACACGTGCTAAGTGAAAAGTCGTTGTCATGGCGATCATCAAAATTTTCATATACGCTCTGCATATGTGTGCATAGGTCGTCAAACTTTGAGGCGTCACCCCGTTGTCCACTACACATGTTATACCGTTCTCCTAAGGCTACGATCAGCAGGTATTGATGTCAAATGACTAGAAAATTCACTTCCTGGTTAGAATCATGCAAAATAAATCTTTCATGTCTAGATATAAATATAATGCATGGGCTACCAGACCTTGTCACTGTGCTACCAACTTCAGAAAATGGTAGCCCAATGGTACTACTAGCGATAAAAGTTAATTTCGAGCCCTGGTTTATAATGTTGCTGTGCTGTTCTGTGTTTGACCTGTACAATAACTGTTTAAGATGACTTTTTGCCTACGATTTTTGGATTACAGATGGGTGTGATTGCTATTAAATTGAAAATAAAACATTCGAATTAGATATTATATCTGAACCTCGATATAACTAGCTTCACCGCACGGTCGAAAATTGTTGTCGGAAACAGGACAGTAACGTTGATCAAACGCGGATTTTGCATGGTAACTATGAAAACCGGTACGGTGGTTTTCTCAAAAAGTATGCAACGTATTACGTACTGCCCCTTTGGGCTTCAATTTTTACCGTCTAGCTCCTACACATCAACAGGATCGTTCAGTCACGTGAATCTGTAAATTAATCAATTATAATCAGTCTGGTAATGTCCATATGCAGTATACTATGATAAACAACTCAGCGAACCTGCTGTCGCAACATCATGAATAATTAACCGTGCAAACCTGGGCTCGCACACTGCAACGAGTACGGAACATTTCGGTTTGATTTAATCCTTTATTTTTAGCACTTGGTAGTTTTTAGATGTAGACGTTAAGCACAATGTTCAGTACGGTCGAGATAGTGACCGACACATGTGGTTAGTACATCAAAAACTACTTCTTTGGATGATTTTCCTGGCCAGGTACCGCTCCTAGAAATCAGGATTTGACCCTTGTAAATCTACAGTAAGTTATTTGTCGCCAAATATCGCCTATTTTTCGTAAAATTTCGATTTAACCGTGCCATCTGCAGTACCAGTTTCTTTCAAAAAATATTCTAACCATACCTAGCTTCTGAATGATGACAATATGACTCTTTTGACTGGTTGACTCCTGAACTGATTTAAGATGAAGAAGAGAAGGGTGGATTTGTCATCATGTGGTCTGCTGCTTGAAGAGCAAACCCGTTGAATGATTTTTTATGTACATTAGATGCCTGTCTTACAGTACAAGTGTATTCTAGAAATTCTAAGAGGAAGGCAGTCATTCTTCTCATAGCATCTGAAAACGGGGGAAATTTAATACGCAGCAGAGTCTGCTGACAGTGTCAGCAGACTCTGCTGCGTATTTCCTCAGTTGTGAGCGGCGTATTTCCCCGGCCCAAATCAACGTCGCTGCCCGCGACACTATCGTTCAAGCCCACGACACTTTCGATCTCATCTTGACGCTATCATTGTTACAGGCGACGCTATGAGGTTCAGCCGCAAAATGTTCACAATGGCACCGACTGGTCAATTTTCGTACGATCACACGAAAGGAAGACAGATTATTTGTAGCTTCTTTGTTTTACACTGTCACTAGTTTCTACTCCTTTCAATTTGTATGAATAGTGTTAACAACAGAACAATTTCACACGTCCCACCCTTGCTGGTACCGGCGGAATTTAACTCGACCGACTCATCCATAGAAATTTTAAAGGACAGAAAAGATTGATATACAACCATAACCAAAGGACAGCAAAAGTAAGCGACGATTTCCGCTCTTAATTAACAAAATATTTTCAAATCAAACTGATGTTTTAAAATTTTCTTTGATCTGTGCAGTTTTACCAATTGTAACGGTATATTTTACTCTCCTAGCCTTTCTTTATTTGAGTTTAAAGAAGTGTAGGGCTTTTGCAACTTATTGAGGATGTACTAAATTTTGGAAAAAAATCAGTGGAGGGGCTCTGCTCTATAAGTACCCTGTTTTGTCAATTTTTGGTGAACACAAACCTTATGCAAATTTTATGCAAATATTTGAAAACTATTTATGCAGATATTATGCAAATTAGTCGTTATTCTATAAAAAAATCCTAGGGAGAACCTATTTCTATTGCCCAGTTTTCACCACCACAGTTGACTCAAGTTTTCAAGTAGCTGATTATCTTTTAGCCGTCCGTCTGTCCCTCCACAGTTGATTTCCAATAGAACCACTTGTCAATTATCTTGTTGTGAACTTTGGTATACAGGAAATGTTCTCTCAGACCAATTGTCAATTTGCTTTGATATGTATTAGACAGGTTCCTGAAGCAAAACAACCGAGTAAGTTTCAATCAAATTATGGTAAAGTTTGCATATAGCTGCATTTTGGTGAAACTTTTACCTTTTTAATGGAAAAATATCTTCTGAGAAACTGCCACTCGACTGATTACTTTCAAATTTTGCACCCAGGTTGCCTTGTGTGATCTGTGTTAGTTTTCTTCTGATATATGTTTATGCCAACAGATGTGTTGTATGCATGCTAATATCACGAAGGGGATCTTTCAGCTGCAACCTTGCTTGTTTTCTTTCCAAACAAAAAGAACATGTGCTATACTAGATTAGAAAAAATCCCAAAAGGTCAGTGCAGTAATTCCAAAATCTATGCAACAATCAACTATTTTGAAGTATTCTTAACAGTTGAAGTGGCTCTTTTTATTCCATTGTGTATTTATGATTAAATGCTAGTTTGGAAATAATTTTTTTTTTATTTTTTCTTGGTAAATATTTGCTGTTTAAAATACTTGTTGAGTGTGTGTGATAAGTGACACTGCTTCAGGTTGTTTAGTGATTAGAAGAGACAATATCATGTCATCCTGTTGGTAAAAGGTCTATAGAAATATGGGCAACTTTTAATCCAGATGAGTTGGTCTTGCCCTAGCATCATTAAATATCAAATCATAACGGCGATCCCCCAGTTTCAAATCGGATGCAATGTTTTTTTGTAGCAGTGACTCAGTTACTGTCCTAAGCTGGTGAAATGAAATAATTTGCCTACTATATTGATACATGCCTTTCGGTGGGTTTTCATTGATTTAGTGGCTAAAATTATTCCGGGAAAATCCAGTATTGTTCACTGCCAGCATTCTCATTTTTGAGAAGCTCAAATATGAATAATTACAGATGCAATATACGGTAGCGTAGGTATATAAATACAGAACTCTATTAAGCGGAATTTATGTAAATTCTGAAAAACAATAATTAATAAAAATAATAACAATTAGGTGTACATAAATGCTCAGATTTACCTTGTTTAGTATTGGAAAAAATATTAATAGTTTCATCATTGACTGCAATGCAAAGTAAATCGACATTTCAGTGAAATTCCAAAATCAAATTTCTTGCACAACCATAGACTTGAAACCATTCTAGTCTAATCATGAACATTGATACCAATCATCAACTGTACATAAATGCACAGATTTACCTAGTTTTGTATTCGAAAAAAAATTATTCATACTTTCATTATAGACTGCCATGCATAGTGAATTGACATTTCAGTGATATGTCAAAATCAAATTTCCTGCTCAATGATTGACTTGAAACCACCCCAGTCTAATCATGAACATTTATACCAATAATCCAGTGTACCTAAATGCAAAGATTGTCCTATTTTTGTATTGGAAAAAAATCATCCATAGGGTTTCATCATAGACTGCTAACATTTCGGTAAAATTCCAGATTTAAATTTCTTGCAAATGTATGGACTTGTAACCACCTTAGTCTTATCAAGAACATAAATACCAATAATCAAGCATACATAAATACACAGATTTGCCAAGTTTTGTATTAAAAATATTCATAGTTTTGTCATCGACTACAGTTTATAATGGATCAACATTTTATGCGAAATTCCCCCAAAAAACCAAAGTTCTTGTACACAGATGCACGTGCTACCAACCTCTTCTAATCAAGATCAATTATGTCAATTATTCATGGTCTATATATGCACAAATACTGCATATTTTAATTGTGAAAATTTTGTTTTACAGTTTTTTGTCATAGACTCCCATGTATAGTGGATCAACATTTTGAGCGAAATTCCAAAATAAAATATCTTGTTCTCATGTGCAATTGTAAACAACCCATGCTAATCAAGTATATTTATATCAGTTATTCAACATCTATAGATGAAAGATATTGCTAGTTTTATATTGGAAAATACACGTTCATAGTTTTCTTATAGTCGACTACTATGTATAGTGAATTAACATTACCGATAAAATCTAAGAATTACATTTTTGTGTAGACGCATGCACTTTTTACCTGCCACTTCAAGCGAAGTACATTTACACGAATTATCACACATATGATTTGATATTTTTGGACAAAGCGTTATATCGGCCATATTTTGCCTTCCTTTTAGGAGGGAGACTTCAAAATTATAGCAAGTCAGAAGGGGGTATTGAACACATTGCGGGTCTGTAGGGGGTATTGAGTAACAGGCGAGGGTAACTTATTTTCATGCACTGATAATTGGGGTCACTAATTTTTGAGCATGAACTTTGGAAGGGTCACTATTTTGATGCAGCGATGTTTCTAAAAACACGGGCCCAACGCCCTGTAATTTATGTCCAGTCCCTTATAGACTAGGTGTTACATGTTGATATTTTTGTTAATCTATTCATGGTTTCGATAAAGGTTTTGTGTAATGTGCGATAGTGAGTTTACGAGAGTGAGGGCTTCATGGACTATATAGTCTTTGGAGGGGTAACGGTCAGAAAAAACTGTGACGATTCAGCTCTGTTATTGAATTACGCTTTTTAAGAGTGGGACTTGGCAGAGCGGTTTTGTCTGTGTCTTCTTCGGTAGGTTGCTGGTAGCTGTACGTTGTGAGTTTGAACCCGATAAAAAAAATAATCGCAATCATACCAATCCATAATCCAATGACGTTCGGTCAGAATTCGTAAGACAATAGTTGTAAACATATACACAAAACAGCACAGAACAGACAGTAAATAGACGGTACACAAACTAAGTCATATTCATGAAAGAACGATGTATGGACCTCTGGCCAGAAGACCAAGAAGTGATGTCAGGTGTTTCGAAAATAGTAAGCGCATCCTGCCCCACATGTGGCACCCGTCATATATCAATCTGTAAGTCAGATAGGTAGTGGTCACTAACTAAGGCCCAATGTCACCGATGCCATCAGCAATCATTTGTCAAAGAGAGATATTGTATTTATCTACCAGCTTTCGATACCTACCAAAAAAGCGTTTGAATGTGAAGACAAGTTCTGGTGTAACTTAGATTTAACAGTTTGTAAGAGAGATGGCCATGTCTCTTTACAAAATCACCATATGAACTGCATGCTCTAGCATATCGAATAAGCAAGGAAATGTATACCCAATAAGCTGGTGAGAGTGGAATATTACTTATGAGGTGTGGAAAATTTATTATACCAAAGTTGAAATCATCTCTCTTGTCATATAGCCTTCTGTTTGATTAGGTTCTGGATAAATTCTGCCTCATATGAGAACAGAAATAATCGGCAAGTAAGGGAGCACAGTTAGTGCCGATAGGAATTCCTATACACTTTTTGAAAATGTGTCCTCCAAATTCTACAAATATGTTGTCAATGAGGAAATCAAGCATACTGATAATGTCTTTCTCGGTATAAAACACTTTAGTAACATTTTTAACAAAATATGTAGAATTATACCCTATACTACATATTTGTAACGGCGTGAACCGTTTGTGTAGAAAAATGCTTGGTTGATGATGTTTTTTAAGCGTTCTTTCAATTTATCATTTGGTATCGTGGTATACAATGTGGAAAAATCGAAAGTTTAAATAGATGTTATTTTTTAAACAGATCTTGATTTCAAATATATCAAAGAGTTCCTTCGAATATTTTAATATCCAAATTTGATTTATACCACTCTGAGTAAAGACAACATCACAGTATGCTTGAAGTCCCCGTTTAACAGTACAAAGAACAGAAGTCAGTATCATCGATAACTCTGCTGTTGAACATTTTGAAGATCCTGCGATGAACTTCGCTTTGTAAGGTGTTTTGTAGAGCTTTAGTATCCAGTACAAGCTAGGCAACTTATTATGGTCATCCTTTGTTATAATATTAAAATTATCCATGAATGACTTTTGGTTCGCCAAAATTTCAGATTTGTTGAACATTGATTGTCTGTAAGTGGAGTTTATGGAGGTTTTAATTACACCAAATTCGTCTACTTCTTACAGACAAATACAATGTTATTGGCAGCTTTATCAGCAGGGACGACAACATATTTGTCATGGATATCATTGAAACACTTAACAGCATCAGGATCTTTAAGTACAGAATAGGGTCTTCTGCAAACATGTGATTTTAGTCGACCAATACGGCCACGCACTTATTTCCTCACAGATTTGACCCATTCTGACAGTGTGTCCAACTCTACATCCTCCTTTATAGCCAATTTCCTGGCATATTCTTCAACAGAGTCCATAATGATCTTAAAATTATGATTCCAGTTGATCCTGCAAGGTTCTCTAAACTTGAGTCCACAAGATAATATCTTACGAACGTGGTGATGTTCAACCAAGTTCAGATCACCAGTTATGACATAGCCAACTGGAGTATATTTAAAGGGAGATGTAGAGTAGTCACAGGATGCTGGTGTTTGAAGGAATTCATCATTTTTTAAGTGCCGCAATGCCTAATTGAAATTGAATATTTTATTGGAGATTGTCTTGGCTTACTGATAAGACAGAATAGGTAAAGACTGGTATAGGTATATATACAGGTATAGTTGATGTAACCTTTTTGTTGTAAAGTATGTTGCTGATATTAATGGCATCAATTCCTTTGTTATTAAATGGAAGATGTATTAAATGACGATGATCATCAGTCATAGGTTCAGCACGAACTGGCTTGTATAGTCTGTATAGTGCAATATCAGCAATAATACTGACCAGCCTGTACGGTTGTTTGTTCGGATCTGTCAAAGACAATCCCAATGCATAGGCATGCAACCTTCTCAAGTCCTTGATGGAAAGAGCAATAATGAAGTACGAATGTGATGGAGACCTAAAGGCTTCTGTAATAAAAGAAGCAGTTCATGAAATCTGTCATGGCAGTTGGAGGCAGATGTATCCAATTTTGGCCGATGGTAACGCCTATGTCCATGACTACGTCTTCTACGGACAGAAGACTCAAAGAGGCCCATCACATTCACATCTGAACAACAAGGACTTGAGAGATTGCCTATATCTTTGATGTTGTCGTATTTGAGATAAATTTAAGTTCCTAAGATGATAGAAAGTTGCACTGAACAAAGCCACAGAACATCCAAATATTAAGATGCAGACGACAACAGACGTTGCAAACGCATTGTTATGTTGATAAAATTTAGGCTTTTGAAAACAAAATTGTCATCTGTTTTACCTCCTTTTACTTTGTATGGTTGTTCAAATACAAATAACAATTTTTAGCATTTTATCTTCTATAACAGTGTTTTATAAACCTCTTAACAAAGCATGATTCACTAGTCAATGTAACTAATTGTGTCGGGTGTGTGGAAAGGCACGTCTTAATCAAAACTTACTCAAAGTCTTCAGGTGTAAATATCAAAACATATTATATCAGAGTATATCAAAGGTACACCTTCAGTAGACTTTCACGTTAATGGTAGGCTTATATATCTACAAGACACCAAACGTAAAAAGATAATTTACACAATCACACTCATTTCAGAGAAAGAACAGATGGAAAATGTATATAGAGAGGAATATAAATATATATATATATATATATATATATATATATATATATATATATATATATATATATATATATATATATATATGTGTGTGTGTGTGTGTGTGTGTGTGTGTGTGTGTGTGTGCGCTCGCGCGCGCGCGCGCGTGTGTATATGTGTCTGCCAGTCTGTTTACACACTACCTCAAAAAGTCCTGAACAGTTTCAAGTCAGATTTAGTACACAGGTACCATATGTTAGTGTAGCTTGCATATTATTGAAGTTATGCAATATTTCCCATGCAATATTTGCCATACAATGGTTTTGCTAAGGAGACGCTAATGACAGTGTAGCAATATATCAAGAAATACGGCACAAAATTCATGAAACTTTTCACAGATGATGGTCTCAGAACGTTATGATGATACTGTGAGTGTCATGTCAATTATATGCTCATTTGCAGCTTTAATGAACTTTTGTTATTAGTGACATAACTCTGAAATTCATGCACCAAACATGATGATACGTGCAACTAATATTGATCTGATTTATATCAAACTATACTTAGAGGCATTGGGCAGTGTCAAGTTAATACATAGCTAATTTGCATATTTTTATATAGTTTTATAATAAGTCATATAACTCCGATATACTTCACCAAATTAGATGAATTCTGCTTAAGATACTGATCTTACTAGTATCTAGTTGTGGTGTAAAGCACTTAGAAGAATCACGTTAAGAAAGGGTTCATTTTCATATTTAATGAACTTTGTAATTATGTATATAACTCTGAAATAATGGTACCCAAGTCAGTGAAATCTAATTTAATTTGAGTGCGAAAGTTGATGGAACCTGCTACATGTAATGATATAACAGATATCTGATTTTTCTTATGACACGCCTAGGTGTCGATTATATTGGTATGAATTGGGTTTATTGACAGGAATATTGAAAAACATAATTGACAATAACTCCTTGTCAGCGATAGTTACTCTGGCATTAGATATACGTCTATATCCAACATTCTGTGAACCGCATTACAATTAATTATCCTGTTGTAAAACACGTCAGCACATTCAGTTCGCATCTGGTTACTTTCACTCCCACTAGCTGTATCTTTCAGCAAATTTTTATGATTTTACTATCTGGCTTAAATAAGTTTGTGAGAATGTACTAATTTAAGTGTGTGTAAACACTTAATATTAACTACCCAATGGGACTCAATATGCAGTTTTGAACAAGATAAAGATTGCAGTGTGGTTAAATGTTTGACCAAACATTTAATTGCAGCACATGCGTAAAAGTCCAAACCGTGGATACTATTCATCTGCATATACATCTTCACACAATGCAAAAAGTAGTCCGATGTAATACGTAGGGGTGAATCTTTTCAAATGTGATATAAAATGTTGTGTTTCCTTTTAAATACTACCCATTTTTTGAAAATCGCGGAACATCAGAAACACCGTTACATTTCAATTCACTTGTCAAAATTCCCCAATGAAGTAAAAGCTCATATCCCTTCACAGCGTAGAATACAGAGAAAAACAGGAAAGAATTGGTAGATATTTTGAGGTCAACAAATTTCAAGAGTTACACACTGGACAAAATGGTTGATATGCGCTTAGCATATTTACGTATTTTGATGTATAAAGAACACAACTCTGAAAACGTCCTTGAACACGTGACTACGACCTTGTTTTTTATGTATTGGGTAGTTGAGAATAATGATTGATCACGATAGATTTATGCGTCAAAATTTACAGATTCATGTGACTGAACTAGCTGATTTGCTTGATTGACGTCAAGGGAGGCAAAGAAAGTCCAAGGCCCAAAGGAGAAGTATGCAGTCCAATCACATGTTTTCTAAGAAATAACCACCGGTTTCCATAGAAACTATGCGAAATCCGGCCCTGACCAATGCTGCCGCCCAGTTTCTGAGAATAACCTTCGAGCGGCATAGCTAAGCAATGCCGCTAAACAGCCTGACTCGCCTCCGAGTCGATTTTTGATGTGGTTGAAGTTAAGCTGCTAGCGAATGTTAATTAGTGTATTGGCTATATTCAAAAATATACCGTTGCAAAATGTAATGTAGGTCTCCTGGTTATGTGTAAAATAAGCAATTTTGGTCGCAAGTCATATCATTTTTCACAAAGTTGAGCTCACAAGATTGTGTCTTCTACTGACTCCACATGTTTGTCATCAAAATGAAATACGCGTAAAGAGAAGCAACCCATGTTTAGCTGCCATGGCGATATCGATGGCCACCCTAAGAAATCGTTACGAGACTGAAAAAAGCCGCATTTTGCGATAGATTATGATCTTAGTCATCCGCGGATAATAAGGTTATCAAGTTGTTATAAAAAGTGCCTGTTTTAGGAATTCTTTGGAAGTCATAATGCTAAAGTCGTAGATTATTAATAAGAAAGCCGACAAGTAGAATTCGGGCGACCATCCATTCTCCGTCTCTCAGGCAATATTTTTGACCTTGTTAGGTGGTAAATAGTCATTTAGCCTGAATTCTTACTATGCATGTTATCAAACTGCACGTCTACGTCCGCATTGCTACACGTCTTGTATATCCCATCATGTAAAACGTCCCCTCTTGACTGGTCACCTCTTTGCAATTGGTACAGTCTAGCCAGGGAAAACACTTCGAAAAATCTTGGGGTGTCACAATATTTGGTACTTTCTATACACTTGCAATAAATTAATAAAGCTTTATATTTCATGATCTCTGAAAGGCAAATTAGATCCTTGTCATTCTAAACCAGGGGAATTTTAGCCATGGACTTATTAAAAGAAGATAGTCCCTTGATGCACTTACACTTACATACCCATTAGGTAACCTTGCTATCACACCATTACATAACGTACAACGTTTCTACTCTAAAATCTGACCAGAAAAAATCAACTCTACAAAATACGAGGCTCAAAATTTAATAAGAAACTTTAAATGTACTAGGAAAAAACAGAAAAAGACACGTCTTTACCTAGCTGATCAATATATTTTGACCTTACAGCATTTATGTATCTTGTTTACATTCATACTTTATAGGCAGCTGGCTATGCATAATTACTCAAACGTAAACTATTGCCTATAGTAGGTTCCCTCTGAGACTATTTCAAATGATTAATGCCATCAGCTACTGCAAGGTATTTTCAGTAGTGCAGCAAATGAAGGTAGCCGCTGTTTTCAATTACGGTATGGAGCTATTACGGTAACTTTTTATTTCACAAAAGGTACTGAAATTACTATCTGAGCGTGGACATACATGTACGCTTACAGAAATGAGTAGATCTCAATATTGTTAATTGTTTTTCCGTATTTTCTGTTTGCGACATAGTGTGTTAGTCTAGTTATTTCCAGTTGGCTTTGTTGTGTAGTCTCTTGTCCCCGCAATTGCTGGATACTATTTCGAAACCGATGCTGTATTTGTTATAGACCTATATAAAAGTAGCCAAAGTACGATGTGCTTGCATCTTCGTCATGAGATTCTATCATAGTAAAATATCGTACTAATGCTGTCCTATATCATACCCATAAAGCATTCATTGTACATTATTAGTAATATATAATATACCTGCAATATATGTGCGTGTCTTATACAATACTATAAAAGTAGAATTCAATTTTATATCATATCATATCATATCATATTATATCATATCATATCATATCATATCATATCATATCATATCATATCATATCATATCATATTATCATCCTTGGTGAATCATATAAAGAACTCTCTGTTCCGACATAGTGTGCTGGATTTGACGACATTGTTTTTTCTTCTGGTTGCTGATTTATATACATTTCGTTCTTCAATATTATTTTCAGTACTATTCGGGCCTACTGGAGCAGGAAAGACATGTTTAATCTCGATGACAGAAAAAATGTTCGGACTGAAAAGTATGGCAGCACCTCAAGCTGGCGGAGGAGAAGGAACTATACGTTTAGAGCGTTTTCTTGACGGACATGGAGGTCAATTCCAGCTCCTCGATTCCAGGGGTTTCTTCAATCTCGACAAAAATATTATGAGTGAAACAAAAGACATCCTTGACGGTATGTACGTTTCTTCAGCATTTTTTTAAGAACTAAGAACATACCCTTGTGTTTGTTTGACAATGCATTTGAATTTTGTTGTTGCTGCTGTTCTTGTTCTTGTTCTTTTTTTGCAGTTGTTGTTAATGTTACTCCTAATTATTGTTGCTGTTGCTGTACATCGTCATGGCATGCTAATATTATGAGGCGCCGAATGTAAAACATTAATTTACACATTTAAAACGTATAAGAGCATATATTTACACGTACACAGATCACACCATAGTCTCTGCGTGGATATGTACACACACACACACACACACACACACACACACACACACACACACACACACACACGTAACACATACACACATACAATTGATACATAAACACAGACACATACATACGTGTTAATGTATCAATTGTATGTGTGCACGTGTTACGTATATGTGTGTATGTATGTATGTGTGTGTACGTACATACGTACATACATACGTACGTTCAAGTTTTAGAGAGACATTCGGATTGGTCACGTGGTTCGGCAGCCATATTGGATTTTGTATAAATCCTCATTATATCTTTAAAAATACTCTTTTTCAGAACCAATGCAGTATTTCATTTGAAATTTCACTTGTATCATCCTTAGTGATAGTACATTAAAGCTTGCAAAAAAATTCTATCAATCACGTGATTTGGTGGCTATATTGGTTTTAACGGAAAACGTAGAATAACCATGATATGATATGCAAAATTCATTTCCCGCAAAATATCATGGCGACAGCAACTTTGCTAACATACTTCTCCTGTGTACCAAAAATAAGTTCCCTAGCTCTTTTGGCTTGCCTAGAATTAGGTATATTCACAATTAACAAGGTTGAAGATATGGTGCAACATTTTCCCCCATCCTACCAAATATGAAGGCAGTAGCACTTGTGGTTATTTTCTTTTATTGGCTCATTCATGGAATCGAGGTCAATGATCATGGTGGTCACGTGATATTTTGCCAAAATACTGTACATCAATATTGATCCTTGTGTAACATAAATCCGATTATCATATACCGACATTCACGTGCCTGTGTAAAGCTATGGGAGAAAGCGCCCTCAGATCCGTGCATTTTTTTTAGGTATCACGCCCCGGCCCGGTGCCCAAATATGGGCAATCGCGTGCATTTCTAAACTAGTTCAATTCTGGTTACTACGCGCAAAAGTTCCATTCGTACACAAAGCCAGGAAAACGTCTGCTCACTCAGATCATAGTTGCGCGTGGCGACAGTGGGGCCGTGCAGATGACATCGGCTTTTATTTGTAAATTCTAGTGAACTCCTGTGTATACTAAGTGCGTGCCTGTTCAGTAAAAATTACCAGAAACTGACAACATTCTTTTGTCCTCTATACACCTCGATTTCAGCCTTGATCTCTGTTGGCCACGTACAGTACGGATGTTGCTTTGCGCTTTCTAGAACTCTGCAGGTAAACAAATGATGTCATTATGTATGTCAATCCGCGACGGGAAGCGGTCATCGTATTACTGAAAAACTTACACAAATGGCGATGGATCTTTGATATCGCACGAATTTTTATCTCCTAAACAATGTTGAATATTATGTAAACTACATATTTACCATTTCATAAGGTATATGATATAACCTTTACGGCCCTGATACGTCTTTTGCGGCCCTTGGTCGTACGGCGTACGGGCCCTCGCACGCTCAGGCCCTTCCACCGTACGACCTCGGGCCGCAAAAGCCGTATCAGGGCCGTAAAGATTACTTCTAGCTCTATAAGTTAGCCTTGAATTAGGTTTGAGCACAATCAATGAAATACATCTTGCTGCGAGGGTCAAAGTTAAAGTGTAACCCTCAAATAGAGATATATGTTTTTGGTCCAATACTTGAAATTTTCAATTGAAACTTATCACTTTATACAATTTTCAATTGCACACTTATACAAGCAAAAACAAGACATGGCCATGGCTTAGCTGAAGATGTATTGCACGTATGTGAATGCTGAGTAATGATGACTCCGCAAAATTCAAGCCCCCCCCCCCCCTCATTCATACGCTTCAGGAGGACCTCATAACTCAATGGTTAAGAGCTCGAGTACTTCAAATTCTGCTACACTGATCTAAATTTTCAATGACAGTCATGTAAAACTATGGAATCACCTTTAAGCCCATGGTCTACCTTTGTCAGCCTCTAACCGAGTGTTGGTGAGCTCTGATTCAAACAAACAGGCCACCACTATCTTCTAACCAAATTATCTTCGAGGTTAACGGACCAGGAAGTCAATTACTGGTCTTTGACCTTAGTATCTGCATTGTGTATCCCTGTGTATGTGTATGCTGCTCCATAGGCCTACAGCTTTCGTTCATGTTTGAAATTTCAGGAGATTTTTTTGGGGGCCCAAGCCTACTGGCTGGGCCACTATTGTTTTAACAGGAGTTCAATATCTTTCTTCTTCCTCATCATCTTCTTCCGTCACTTTTTTTGTCGACCTAGAACTCAAAAACCGGCATATAGGTACTTATTAGTACTCGTGCACCTGGATATACAAATTTCGAATCATCACGTGACCTGACGGCCATATTGGATTTTACGAAATCAAGTAGATTTGAAATTCCTTGTATAGAAAGCATGAGCTAAGGTCTTAAAGGCCAAGGCGAGGTATAAACAGCTAGCTGCCCCTGTTTGAGTTAGTTCATGCATAGCGTGACTAATTGGGTAAAGTCACGCTCGATCGCTCCATAAAAATCACGCCAAAATTGTCACAGGCGAAGCAACCTAGGTGTCCACGCACATATTCCTAACTATGAATGTATTGTGATTGAATGTATCGATAGAATATTGTGATTTGTGTATAAACAAAGCTTATTTTGATCGACGAAGGTATTTCTCTTTGTCTTCAACTCATGCCGTGTCATTTTAAAAGATTTTGGGGACCTAAGTGAATTGTGTGTTGCTCCATTGCCATGGAATCCGATGTCAAGGAAAGACGGTGAATTTTTTCAAAGCAATTTCCTTTCTGGTTGTGTTAGTCAGTAAATACTTTTGTTCACAATTAATTAAGCAATAGACAGTGGACTGTCTCGATTCTACCGTCTATGATTCGATATTCACTGACTCATTTTTTCTCTTCATTGTCGATCGATGAAGGTATTTTCATCTTCAATACTCTGTCCTAAGTTGACAGATGTAATACCTTAACCTCTATTGTCATTAGTTTCTGACCAATGTACAAAAACTCGACACTTTCGCCGAAATACATATTTGGCGAGAATTTTTGCAAAACGGTGAATAATATATTGGATGAACGGCCGTACTCTATGCATTTGGGAGATATTCAAATTGCAGTCTCCCCCCCCCAAAAAAAAAAACAAAACAAAACAAAAACAAAGACAATGACTCAATTAGTTGAATGAAACAACTTTTCGTACACCTAGTTGGTTCGATGTGCGACCGTACGCAGATTGCCCATATTCTCCTTAAAACTAATCAAACACAATTCGGAGACAATGATAGTGTCTCCTCGTAAACGTCCTTGAATCTGTACTCACAACTATTGTTGTTTGATGTGCATCGTGGTTGGCGATACGTAGAATTAATGTATCGAAATTTGAAGACTCATGTGACTGAATCCTGCGATTGTTAGGAGACGATGTGCAGGGGCCATAGGGACGGCAACAGTCCGTTGACCAAGGTAGCATCAGCAGTAAGCAGTATATCGCATGCTTTCTGAGAATGAACCACATGTTTCCATAGCTACCATGCGAAATCCGGCTGTGACCAATGTTCCTGTCCTGTATCGGTGGATAACTTTGTTTAGGTTCAGATATCCAACTCGTTCTTGCTCGAAAAGCTTATCAGACAATACTAAAGTTTTGTTTTTAGTTTACATGTACATAACCCAGTACACGGGGCAAAGCAAAATACTTACCAGATTGGAAAATTTCTGCAAGTCGCTCTCACCATCGGTCGCGAGAAAAAAACGCCAGTATAATTGCTCTGCCAAGTTTGTTGTTGTAGTTTGAAAATCATAGACTTTTTTAATGGTGAAAGTCATATTGCCATTCAATATTTTATACACAAAGTCACCTGTGCATTTAAATACGTCCATTCGGAAGCAAAAACGTTTACAGACTTTCGATGGTAATAACTAGCTCTAGACCGTGACATATCTCAAGTTACGACATGAACATCGAAATCGACATCAACATTGAGCGATGATCGTGAACCGTTAAATAAATGCCGGCAAAATACAAAATCAAATGGCTAGACTTTGTGTGAGAGAGAGAGAGAGAGAGAGAGAGAGAGAGAGAGAGAGAGAGAGAGAGACAGACAGACAGACAGACAGACAGACAGAGACAGAGACAGAGAGACAGAGAGAGACACAGAGTGTGTGTGTGGTTTATGCAGTCGTGAGCTGATCATGGCCTTTAGGATGGATGGGTACAATGTCGATTTACACTTTGGCGCTGCACAGATATCAAAAATGTACAGATACTTTCCCGAATTTGGAATTATTATATAACAAGGGTAGAAAAAAAAACAGTGTTGAAATTACTCTTCAGATGTTTTATTCGCAAGTTTTATTATACTTACAGAAAATGGTCTCCGTAGTATCCTGTGAAAAAAAGTATGTTCTTCAAAACCATGTTACTTATGATCAGTGAAGTCATATTTTATTTTGTTTATAAATATAGTTTTAAGCAACATGGTGTTAATTTCCGATTAATTCAAAAATTTCAAACCGTAATTATTTGTTCTGGTCGAATTGAGAGGGTTTTTAGTAGATCTGAAGACCAAACGATCAGAAATAGCAGAGCATCTTGGCAATGACTGGAAATCTACGCTATCGTTTAGCTGCAATAATTGTACAGTTGCAGCCTGTGCCCGGGCCCCAGGTAAGCCTAATTCGGAACGTAATACCGTCAGCTGCAGCGGGGTCGTTGATTGACTGTACCTTTGCCATTACTGTTGAAGTACACCTGTTATTTATACAAGCATCACAGCCTTAATGAAAAGTTTTTTTCTCAGTGTACTGGTCTCGCCATTATATTCAGCTACGTATTATTCTGTTGTTTGCATCTCAGCACATTGGCCTTTTTACATCCTCTTGTGCACACTAATCGCGACCGTAATTTACACGTACATAAACATTCGATCTCGCCCCTGAATGTCATAGGTGAATGGAATTAATTTGATCCCGGGTATCAAGTCCATGGTCTTTAAGAATTTGCAAATAAAATCGAATGCGATCACGTGACCTTGGCAACCATATTGGATTTTCGAAAAACAGCAATTTAATCTTTATAAATCTTCTCTTACAGAACCAACACTCCGATGATGACGACAGGGTACAAACCCCTGCTTCGCCTTCATTCTCTCCGCTCGCCGCAATTCCTGTTTTTTCGTTTAACTGTTTTTGACCACTGTTTAGAACTGTTAATTATGTATGATTCAAATGTTGCGTGAGGGCGCTCTGCAATATACATCCCTGTAACCCCTGCAGTCGCCTGCTAGGCTAGCATTCACAAGTTATGAAGTGTTCTCTCGTTTCTTGTTTCAACTTGTATTATTTCGAGCAGCAACCATATTCGAACATGCCTGCGAGGAGAAAGGTGACTAAGCCCAAAAACAGTCTATTGAGTCAGCTCGAATGCAGCATCAGAGAGGCAGACAAAGAAATTCAACGTTTAGAGGTAGCTCAAGCAACCCGCCCAGGCAGTCGTCTCGGCGGCAAGATGTACCCAAATGATGAGAACACTATGCGTAAACTCTACTCAGCGTCAAAAAACTTCTCCGACGGTGCAAACATGAAGACTTTTCAAGGGGACCAGTATTTCAGAAAACAAGCAAAGGAACATTTGCGGGATTGGCTACCTTTCACCGATCAAGAAGCATCATCTAAAGCACCCTCCGATAAGAGATTGTCTGGTATTTTTAACAATGATCACGTGGTCAGACAGACACTGTGGCCTCATGGCGTAATGATTGACGTCTCACCCAACACTCAGTCAGCTGATTACCATCAGTTGACGTTCGACAGGTTCCTGGCCAGTTACTTGGCGATCCTCACACACTCGCTTCCGCTGATATCAGATATGGAACGGGAACAAAGACTCCATCACTTGAAAGATTTTGTAAATTACAAGATTCTATATTGATGGGAAAGTACACGCAAGTTTCATGCCAAGCTATTGAACAAAATAGAAATGGGTCATGCGAATTGGGACGGCGACTTAGACGGTTCAGCGTACTAGGCTTTCAAAGTCGGTCGTACAGAGCAAGCAGAGAAAACCTCTACTGATCCAGGAGCAGATAAATAAAAGACAAGCGGACAGTTTAACTTCATGTATTTCAGTTGAAACTGGAAAAAATAAGTGCCCTTACGACGACCCCGCGAGCGGAAAAAAATGTCGGAAGTGAAATGCCTGCCTGAACTGTATCAATAAAGGCCTGTACGCTTCGCATCCTATCATCAAATGTAAGTTTTGCGAGCAGTCAGCATAAACGCCAACTGCGGAAACAAAGCCGGACTGTAAGAAGGAGAGTAAGTAATTATTGCACATTGACACAATGACAAGGCTATCATCATGACATTTCTTCTCAAGTATTGGATCCTAGCAACACTATTGGCATGCTTACAAATGGCATTATACACGGCGATTATGCTGTCATTTCGAAAATTCGTCAAATTTCTGCTCCCTCTGAGAACCCAACTTCTGTGTTGGTTAGTAGCCAAGGTTACGCCTCTCAGGGGCATTCTCTAGTGTAGCCGCTTTCAGTTTTTGGTGGTCTACCAGACAATCGCCAAACATCTACAGACAGTAGCACCGCCATGCATAGTGGCCTAAACTCAGCACCTTCATCCATCGTTACGCTAGACGAGAAGGCCATAAACTGTGACTTGCCAGATCCAACAGGACTGAATTGGCCACCGCAGTCATCACATGATGTCCAATACTTGATCGGACTGCATGAGGCTATCTTTTAAGTCAGGATGCTACAATTACACAGGACTTCGCATTTCGGTACCGACCAAGCTTAACATTTTGCACGTGGAGGGCTAAGCTTCACGACTACCAGGACACTTCACTTTGTGATTTTCTTGAATTTGGCTGGCAGGTGGTTTTCGAAAGGGAACAATTACCTAAGGCTTATGGCAGAAACCACAAATCTGCATTCGACAACTGACAATATATAGATAAGGCTTTATTTAACGAAGTAACTTGTTGACGAACACTAGGTCCTTTTCGCACAAACCTGCTATGTATACCGCTCACTGCATCTCCATTGTCATCTGTACAAAATAAAGACAGCAAGGACCACCGCATGACATTAGATCTGAGATGAGCATATAAACGACTGTTCGTGGACCCGCACGATTATCATTTAGGCTGCGTTCACAAATAACGATTAGGGGGACTTGAGGAATCTCGATTGAAATCTTATTTTTTTTCAGATCCCCCCAGTACCCTTAAAAAATTTTCAAATGCCCCCTGACTCTGATGTACATGGTAGTTGATGTTGTCTAAAGCCATTTTCGCTGGTTCACTTTAAGTTGATGGTTCCTGCCATGAGTTTTGGTGAGTTTGGTAGGTTCATGGGGAGGGGTTGCACAGTTCTAATAATTGCTCCCCACTTTTCACCTAAACCCTGTGTGTTAGCTGTTTTATTGTTTCAATTTCACCTTTTTGACCCCTGTTAAAATCTGTTACTTAAGTATGATTCGAATGTTGCAAGAGGTCACTCTGCAATATGGTGATTCATATGGTGATTTTGTAGAGAGACATGGCCATCTCTCTTTCAAACTGTTAAATCAAGGTTACACCAGAGCAAGACTTGTCTCTACATTCAAACGCTTTTTTGGCAGGTATCGCAAGCTGGTTGATAAATACGATATCTCTCTTCGACAAATGATCACTGATGGCATCGGTGACATGGGGCCTTAGTTAGTGACCACTACCTATCTGACTTACAGATTGATATATGGCGGGTGCCACATGTGGGGCAGGATGCGCTTACTATTTTCGAAACACCTGACATCACTTCTTGGTCTTTTGGCCAGAGGTCCATATATCTTTCTTTCATGAATTTGACTTTGTTTGTGTACCGTCTATTTACTGTCTGTTCTGTGCTGTTTTGTGTCTATGTTTACAACTATTGTCTTACAAATTTTGACCTAGTGTTATTGGATTATGGATTGGTATGATTGCGATTATTATACACATCCGGGTAACCCCTGCAGTCGCCCGTTAGGCTAGCATTCACATCTTATGTAATGTTCACTCGTTTCTCCCACCCTCCCACCCGGAGGTTCGTGGGGAATCGTTGCACGGTTCTAATATCATCATAATCTCCACTTGTTCAATCTCAGTCCCTTGAGAATCCCGAGACTCCTTTTTTAGATGTCAATATGAATGAGTCTCAGGATTTGTTTACTTTTCAATCACAGTCTCCAAGAAAAGTTTTTTAAAGTCAGTTTATTTGGTCAGGAGTGAAAACATCAAACTCGTTTGATGTTCTCAGCGAAATTTCTGATCATTACAATGTGTCTGTTTCGTCTGAAATTTCTGACTTATAAGAATTTCAGGAAAAGCTGCAAATCAAGCCATCTAATTTACTTGAGTTTTTAGAAAACATCAAAGGGTCTTAAAACATGGTAGAAAATTTAAAGATTATTGCTCAGATTTCAAAGTTATCATAAAGTCATTTGTTAACTAACGCAAGTCAGATCTTGTCACTAGTTAACAAAGAGTTCGTATCCATAAACTTGTGGCAAAGTTACAACAACATGTTAGACAATGTAAAAGCTTGTAAAAGCTTGCAAAGTAAAATTGTTCTTGCTTTTTTTGTCTAGTGATGGCAAGTGTTTCAGTCATTTCATGGAACGTAAATGGGTGTCATCATTATTTAAACGTTATAACACATTTTCCCCATTGAAGTCAAATCATTCCTGCTGATTTTTACTTTCTACAAGAAACGCATTCTACAGTGGCTAGTCAGACATAGTGGCAAATAGTGTATCATACTTTATCACTAGTTATCACACTCCTTCCAAAACACTGTGATAACTCCCTTCTTAAGAACGGGAGACCTATCAGTTTGCTTTGCTCTGATTATAAATTTTTTACAAAGCTTCATCGCTTCGCTTTAAGCAAGTTTTGCAAGATATCATTCATGTAGATCAAAGTTATAATTTTCAAGGCAGACAGAGTTTTGACAATATTCATTTAATTAGAGATTGCATTCATTTTCATAATCACATAAATCTTCTTCTTGGTATTCTTTCTTTGGATCAGGAAAAAAAGCTTTTGATCTTGTCAGTCATAATTATCTTTTTCAAACTCTGCATGCTTTTGGGTTCGGTGAAAATTTCATCAATTTTATTAAACTTCTGTATACAGAAACTGATAGTCTTGTCCGTGTTAACAGTTCCCTTACTGCTCCTGTTCATAATTCACGTGGTGAAAGGCAAGGTTGGTCATAATCAGGTCAGGTGTATGAAATTGTTGTTGAACCTCTTTTACACAGAATAAGACAAGATCACAGTGTCGAAGGTGTTATGATTCAAAATTTAGGTGATCGTAAATGTAAACCTTCAGCTTATGCTGATGACGTTAATACTCTTGTTACTTGTAATACTGATTTTTTGAGGTTTAAATATTGGTTTTCTGTCTATAACATGCTAGTTATGCAAATAATAACTATCGTAATTCCGAAGGTCTTTGGGTCGGCTCATAGTGTGGACGTGCTGATCATCCGCTTGAAATTCTTTGGAATCGTATTGGTCTCAAAGTCCTTGGTTCTTATTCGGGTAACAGTAACAATTATTTTTCAAAAAGCGTTTGATTGTGTTACCAACATTGACAATAAGTTATCTTGGTGTAATCGATATGCTCCTGCTATGTCATTCCAAGGCCGTGTTATCTTTATTAATCGTTATTAATCAACTTGCTGCAACATAACTCTTTCATCGTTTAATTTGCCTCTGTCCTCCTGCCTTTATCATTGATAAAATTTAGCACAAATTCTTAGCTAGGAAAACATTGGTTGCCAAGTCAATCAGTTTTTGCTCCATTGAAGTTAGGAGGGCAAAATCTTATCGATCTCTTTGACGTTTGAAAGCTTTCAGGTTAAATTGTCTTCTAAGATATCTTTATTCACGTCTGGATCATCCTTCATTTTGTTTGCTGATTTTTATTTTCGAAGAGATAATAATCTCAATTCCACCTCTCAATTATTTACAGTGAATTTTCATTCTGTTCCAGAATTTCGGCCTAGTATTGCTGGTGGATATTTACTTGTCCCCGAGTCTGTCTGATAGCTCAGTAAAAAGCTTCGTGCTTTTCCGATTACTATGTGTATGTGTGTACTGTGTCTGTGTGTCGTCTGCTCCATGCACACCGTGTTGCTCGGTCGCAAACAGAATTGCAACATCTAAGTCGGTTACTGTGACCAACTTTTTTGGGTTGGAAGCAGTGGCCGACTGGTTTTTTGTGAGGCCTAGCAGCTAGGTGATGTCGCCGTGAGTGTGTGGGGGTTTGAATCCCGCTTGGGTTATAGTGTAATTTATATTTCTTTAACCTAAGTGGACAGTATTGCTGGTGGATATTTACTTGTCCCCGAGTCTGTCTGATAGCTCAGTAAAAAGCTTCGTGCTTTTCCGATTACTATGTGTATGTGTGTACTGTGTCTGTGTGTCGTCTGCTCCACGCACACCGTGTTGCTCGGTCGCGCACAGAATTGCAACATCTAAGTCGGTTACTGTGACCAACTTTTTTGGGTTGGAAGCAGTGGCCGACTGGTTTTGTGTGAGGCCTAGCAGCTAGGCGATGTTGCCGTGAGTGTGTGGGGGTTCGAATCCCGCTTGGGTTATAGTGTAATTTATATTTCATCTTGATCTTTTGAGAGTCTGGAAGTCATGTGTTTTTCTGAGAAAAGGTGGACCCCTGTCAATCAAAGATATCTTCCATTAAGCCCTTTTAAAACTATTGTGTTAGTTTCCAAAATCCTCTTGATAGTACTCTTGTTAATCACTTTATCAGTGCTGGCTTAAAGTTGGAGATCTTTTTGGCCCTTTCCAAAAAACGTGGCGCTCCCAAAGCCAGTTTAAAAACATTGTTTCTATTCTTTCGGATAAAATGTTTACAAATAGTGTCAAGACGTTGGTTGATTCTATTACCTAGGATGGTAAAAAAATCCAAAGTTATTTTGAAGAGGAAATTGATTTATATGACGTTCATTTTTTTCATCGTCTTTCGTATCCTTTCGAACGTATTTGTAAAGGCACTGATGACCACATTATATTGAATTATCCCTTGTATACATTTGAAAAGGGTATCATATCTTGATTATGTCCAGTTTTCATGAGAACAATAAACGTCAAGATACAGTTTGGAGAAATCTGCTTTCACTTTAGAAAAATATCACACATTTGTTCACTTCTTGTTAGGAGATCTTCAATGGCGTCTTCTCCATGGTGCATACGCAACTGGCTCGTTTATATTCCATTCTGGGTATAGCTCATCCTCTGATTATGTTTTCTGTAGTGCCAGAGATGACCTTTTACACATATATTTAGAATGCCCTCATGTTTCTCCTATGTTAATTCTCCTTTGTAAACTCTGTCACCGTTTTCTTGGCCAGGAAGGATTTTGCGAAAATCCGGATTTTATCATTAAAATTCTTCTTGTTTAGAACCAACGAACAGATTGAGCTGAAATTTTACTTGAATTATCCACAGTGTTTTCATTTTCAAGTTTCAGGCAGGCATTTGGATTGGTCACGTGGTATGGCTGCAATACTGGATTTTGTGAAAACACTTATGTAATCCTTAAAAACCCTCTTCTGCAGATCCAATTCAGCATCTCATTTGAAATATCACTCAACTCATCCTTAGTGATAGTACTTGCAAGTTTATGAAAAAATTACATCAGTCAAGTGATTTAGTGGCTATATTTGTTTTCGCGAAAAACGTCTAATAACATTGAACATGATATGCAAAATTAAGATTCCACAAACTATCATGGCAGCAGCACTTGTGAATACTAACTCATTGGCATATTCGTGGGTCGAGGTCAAAGGCCATCAAGATCACTTGACTTTTGTCAAAAAACTTTGCTAACATACTTCTCCCTGTGTATAAAAAAATCAGACCCCTAGCTCTATTGGCCAGCCCGCAATTAGGTATGTGCTGAAACCCGTGAAATTTTATTAAACAAGTTTCCATGAAATTTATCTGTCAACCTTTACTTTATCCGTAACCCAAATTGTAGGGTGATTTTATCACTCTTAATCTTAGCATATCAAAAAGTGCATTATCATCTTAATTTATAATGAAATAGCAAAAAACTAACCCCAGCCCTTAGTTTTATTTGCAAATTACATCTGTTCGTAAACTTTGCAGTTTGCGAATTTGGGATATTGGGTACGTTTTGGTCCGTTTTCATGACAACTATTGAAGATATTGCATATTACAATATGCCGCTTTAAGGCAAAAAATTCTTTCCAATGATAGCCAATAAGATAGGTTAGAGTAAAAAGTAAGCTCAGCAGATAACTTACAAGATGACACATTTAACAAAAACACAAACGAGTGGGCAAGACTGTGACTTTACGGTACCCTTCAAAACATGAGAGCAACAACCATTCAATCTCAAAATGTGTCTGTTAAAAGTCTATTTCATATTGATGACGTGTCTTTGTAGCAAATAAAACAGATTTCATACAAATCATTGCCTTTTGTAATATGTCTAGGTAAAAGTTTGGTAGAATTTGAAATCAGTAGTGACAGGAATTTGCAATATACACTTAGGGGTAAGTTTTGGTTTTATTTCCTGAACACTAAATAAGATATTGTATAATACAATATGTCCTATCAAAGAAAAATAAGTTACCTTTCTAATGATACCTCAATAGCCAAGTTATGTTAAAAAATAAGCTCAGCAGATGACTTACAATAAGACAGGTTTAACAAAAATGTATGCGAGTTGGCAATAATGTGATTTTGTGCTACCCTTCAAAATATTACTGTTACAGCTACAGCGTCACAGTATTTTTTTCTGTTAAAAGTTCGTTTCAAGTTTCTAACATGAAACTGTAGCAAATAAACTAAATTTAATACAAATCATTGCCCTTTGTATTATGTCCCGGTAAATAGTTGGCAGAACTTGAGATTTGTTTTGACTGTAATTTGGAACATAAAACTTTGGGGTATGGGATAAGTTGAGGTCCTATTTCATGAAAACTATAAAAGATATTGCATATTGCAATATATTACTTTGTAGAAGAGTAAATTCACTTTCTAATTAAGCCACACTGGCCATGTTATGTTAAGAAGTCAGCTCAGTAGGCGACTTACAAGAAGACAGGTTTAACGAAAATGTATACGAGTTGGCAATACCGTGATTTTGCAGTACCATTCAAAATATGACTGTTACAGCTACAGCCTCCAGATATTTTTCTTTTAAATGTTTATTTCAAGTTTCTAACATGTAACTGTATCAAATAAAACAAATTTGATACAAAGCATTGCCTTTTGTATAATGTCTAGGTAAATAATTGGTAGACTTTAAGATTAGTTTTGACAGTAATTTGTGACAAAAAAAACTTTGGGGTATGGGGTAAGATTTCTCCCTATTTCATGAAAACGATAGATGATATTGTATATTACAATATGTCATTTTAAAGTCAAATAAATTGTCTTTTCAATGACATCCCATAAGCTAAGCTATAGTAAAAAGTAAGCTCATCAGGTGACTTACAAGACGACACATTTAACAAAAACATATGCGAGTCGGTAATACTCTGACTTCATGGTACCCTTCAAAACATACTCTGCCTGTTTGCGTTTGAGGTGGGGGTGAAACTATGCACTCTGTCATACAGTCGTGACTCAGCCTGATATTTTCAAGTTGTCTATTTAAACGTAGTTGTGCAGTTGTCCAAATAATAAATCATGAAACAATGTTAAGTAAGATCCATAAAATCCTATATATAGAATGTAAAAACTTATATTGGGCTCAGCCCTTGGTGTCGCGCCAGGGGTTACCAGATTAGAAATGTCACTTGTATTGCTTCATAATTGGAAATTATATATTGATTCACTATTCACTGCATGAAAACCCAATAATACTTACTGTATTAGCATGGATTATTGCCTGTATTTTAGCCGAAGAGTGCATATACAGATGAATACAGTCGACAATCAATTGCTTGTATTCAGCAAGCCTGTATTAATGTGGATTCACCTGAATTCACGTGTATTATTCACTAATACAGGCAAATTATTAGTGTTAATTTATCTGTATTATTGCGTTTTCATGCAGTGATTAGTAATTATAGTAAAGGATGAAATAGAATGAATTGTTACTTGCTATATACGTTTGTACGAAATCTATGCCCGGTTTACCCTCTGATAAAACCAGTTCATGTACACGATACCCTGCACGATCTTCTGCTCAATGTGTAAAAATGTTTGACATGACACTGCATGAAAACGCAATAATACAGATCAATTCACATTAATGAATTACCTGTATTATAGAATAATACACGTGAATTCACATGAATCTACATGAATACAGGTTTGCTGAATACAAGCGATGGATTCTTGACTGTATCCATCTGCATATGCACTATTCAGCTAAAATACAGGCAATAATCGATGCTAATACAGTAAGTATTACAGGGTATTTAGTGCAATAATTTTCGATTTTTACCATGATAACTACCTACTGTGTGTAACAAGGGACGTATTGTGCAATCATTTATCATGTAATAGAAACTGCACTGCCCATTTACTTCCGATTGCAAGCTGAAAACTATAGAGTTCAGTCTAAAACCCGGCAAATTTTGCATCTAGTTATTGACACAGCAGGCGCTTTTCCGAAATTCGATCCCAGTATTCTCTGCGCATGTCCTCGTTTATATGCACGGCAGTTTTCTCTCTTTTTCTATTTTTAGGCTTGATAGTAAAGATATTTTGTATCAGTGACAAGGTGGATAATTATACTTAAAACTGTCTATATATTGTGGTAGACGACATCTTTAATTTCACGCAATCCGTATAAAAGTATTCAAAATGGCCGCCGCCATGTAAACAACCGGTAGTGCACTCCTTTCAAACTCGCAGGTATATAGAGATTCCATTTTTACTTTCATGCACACACGTGAGTCTGAATGCTCGCTTTCGGCCGCTCTTGCTGCGCTCGCTATAAATTTTTAGAGTTACGATTTTGATATCAGACTCATTTTCTGTGCAAGGTCATTGTTTATGGCCAAGGTGAGGTTTTTTACAGTCCTTGCCCAAAATAATGTAATTTACTTTGCTCAAACAATCCATTCAACTGTTATTGCATGGTAGGCATCCATTTTCTATCACTCACCTACCCTTAGTTTGCACCTTGAGCATGGCAGTTTGTGTCAAAGATCATTGATCTAAATTTGATAAAGAGTTCCACTAGAGATGTACAGTCAAAATGAGAGTATTGTTTAGTGATATGGGATGGATGCAAATATCAAATATTTGATGTTTGACACTCCACCATCATATAGGTATATCTTGGCCCACTGAGGGATTTATCTCTCAGTGGTAACCTGGACCAGCCTCCTACTACTGTTATCTCTTCCCTGATGACTTTCAGATCAATCAATTATATTTTCATCGGGAAGACCTGTGTGAGAAATCTTCCGATAATCTTTCAATAATTAATGATGACTCTTGATTTTAGTATGTTCGTTAATAATCTTAACTTACTACTGATGAAGAAACTTCAAAAGTATATTTTTGAAATCGTATCCCATTTGTGAATTATGTGAACACTACAAAATTTCATGAAACAAGGATATTTTTCCTAGTCAAGCGTTATTTCCAAGAGATATAGTTATTCATAGATTAATTGATACAGTCCTTTCAATATTTTTATCTTGGTATTCACCGTAAAGCCCTGGTAGACTTTGCTGGTGTTCAGCCCTAAACAAACGGTAATAGTTCACATACATTGGGGATAAATACTCAAAGGGGTTGGGGCAACAATGCTGTTTCTAATAAAATGTCATTATCCATTATATCGTGTTGAATGTCTTCAAATCAGACTGCCCAATATTTATTCCTGTTGACAAATTGTTAATATCAAACATATCGTTTGCAAAATGATAAATAAAATTATAGTGTAAAAATGTTTGTCTACATCCCCAGCTGTCAAGATTTTTATGCATTATGTTTGGTTTTAACTTTTATATATTTTTTTTTATTTCATGTATCATTCCACTTGTATGTTACTGTCGCCCTGTATTACTTTACAATGTGTGTTACTTTCTTAGGTGCAATCCACTGTATTCATGATTGCTATGCCTCATAATTTATCGAAGGTTTTTATTGTGATGTGTTTGCTTTTTGGCAGCTTGTCTGAGCAGTTTTTTCTGCTTGAGGCATTTTTGTTCTGATGCGGTCATGCCAAACCAATCAGGCACAAACGTGTTAGGATCATATTTCGCCTAATTCCCAAACAGCGGTGAAAACCCGCCGTTTGCCGGAAAACAGCTAAAAGTAAGAACGAGTTGATCTACACAACGTACCTCCGTGAGAGAAATTTTGTCATATATACCCTGATAACATTACATAAGAGGGTCAAACTTGACGATGACTATGTTGTTAACACATTATCATGGTTGATATAGTTAATGGGATGCGCGAAACGCGTCATATAATGATGGTATATTATATGCGTGCCTACAAAGGGAAAAACGACAGAACGATGAATGATACTCGTGAATGGATAAAATTCTGTGGCAAGCCACGGTCCCTCCAAGCAAATGCCATGAAAAAAAACATTAACAACTCCATACCAACTCTCTCTGTATTTCAAATGTCGCACATCGTCTGCTTCATCTGTGTTAAGTTATGAATAGTACGTTACTCAGTCGGTTGTCTTCCGATACACGCTGGCAGGCCTTGCTGCAGTGAACAACGTGATACACGCCGGCCGACCGGCGGCCGCAATGTACTAAACACTGTTTACTTAAGCACGGAAGGCGAGCGTGTTTCGGAAAACCAGCCACTGAGGTCCTTTATAATTTTGCGGGTCCATCATTGCTTTATCGTTTGCTAATGTACGCTATTAATTGCCATGAGGACATTTTGACACTGCGTCTTGCCATACGCGTTCCCCACACAAACAAAACATTATCATGCACATAATTCATAGTTTCCCTGCATAAATTCGAAACAAAACAAACACAAAGGCAACATAAACTTTTAACCATGCTATTGGATAATAAGATGGGAGCCTCTTTCACATTTTACAACATACAATTGTGGCGTGCCATTCTTCAACGCATCACGGAAAGCCGATACGTATAATTATGTTAGCTACACTCACACTACACTAGCAGTCGCAGGAATTGCACATAAATGAAACAGCCATGTATGAATCAAGCTGCTTCAGGGAAATCGTGTAACCTCATACGCAAGATATAAACAAGAGCTTTACATCGCGTCGCCTATAAACTGTATCTAACGAGAGATGTACCTCTTCCAAAGTTTAAGTATTTATAGATACATATATCATTTAGGTGAGAAAGAGCCCCATTACAGACTTGATTCAAGCAAATTTCGGTGAATTCCATATCTAGGAAATAAACCTCTTGAACTAAGCTGTGCTTTAAGAGTCAATAGGCATCCGTACCAACAGTAGCAAGACCAACAATTTCACACCTGATTAAGTTCACTCTTGATGGCATTGTAAAGTTACTTTGGCTGTTACCTCTCCCCCTGTGCGAGTTTGCAAACACGCTTGTTTATTTAAAAAAGCACATGATGTTTATTGGATAGCAAACATTTGTCCACACTTCTGTCTTGTCTAAATAATTAGTGTCTAGCAACACAGTTTGTGCAAAGGGGTTTTGTCATGGTTGTTGAAAGAAATTTTCGCTATCGCAATCTAAGTTTCTGCGAGATACTGTTACAATTTTGGGCTGTCCGTTGCTTGAAGTGTTCACGTAGAGTAATAATTGAAAGGATGTTTGATTTATTTATTGATTGATTGTTTGTTTCTTATAATATAGTGCAATTTCGTGATGCAAATAAATTTGTTGATATCCGGTGCGAAGGTTTTTCTTTACGGGCACTTTAGTATAGGGGTCGATTTCTAGCCCTTGCCTAATGCTCTTATTTCGAATTGTTGTTTGTTTGATTTTAAAGGTGTTACCCATCCTGCGATTCTTTCTCACTTTTTTCGTGTTTGTCCTCCCATTAGTTTTTGAGCGATTTTTGACTTATTTTGCATGTTAGGTTTTTTGTATTTGCATTATTTTTGTATTTTCTAGATATCAGTTAAGGCACATGTTTGTTACCTAAAATTATATTCCTTTGACGATAACTTCAAGAATTCTTATTGCCTGAAAAGTGAAAACATGTTAGGTACTTTTGTACTGTATTATTGAGTAAACTGTTTTCATATTTTAGGCCATTTGAAGAAACTGTATTTCGCGTACTCGGAATGCAGATTTTCCCAGAAAAATTAGGTACTTAATTATCTAATATTTACTGCTAGAGTGAAAGTCTAATATCCTGTTTGAACAATTTCAGCAAGGATAGATATGTGTGGACTGAAATCCTACAGTACAGAGGTGGTGGCCCTGTCATCTCAGTTCGGCTAATCATGTGTCAAGGTTGTTTGCTACATCTAAATGAATTGTCAAGTCGTGCTTTCGAAATTCCTAGGCTTTCTGAAATGGGGTATTTTTTATTCATTACTATTATTGAGCATAAACTTCATGATTATTGTAAATGCCATGTATCTTATACGTTTTGAGTTTTATCGAATCTATACTGAATAGCCTAATGACCTGAAGCTGATACAAATGACATTATTTGTTAAACCACACTTATTGAGCTACTTTGGCAAACATTTTGTAAAAGTGTTGATTTGAAACTTAACTATATATTCATTCGTTTATTTTTTTTATTTTTTTTTTACTTTCCGTTGAGCAGTAAGAATTATGTTATATTTAGAAGTATTGACGGGACTTTGTTCAAATGACGTTATATATCGTTACGAAAAATATACTAATGGGTTTGGAAATGTAAAATCGGTAACAATTCAATCACTGATCGTCAGATTCTTTTACAACTTGGAAAGCAAGTATATCAGGTAGACTTCATTACTCTCGGCAACTTTGAGACGATGTCTAGCCTTGTCGATTGTTCACAATTATAAGGATTCCTTGTTTGATTTGTTAAAATTTTGATTTCAAGTTCCTGAAATACACGTAGGTTTGTGCTTGACATTTCTCATTTGGCTTTATGACACTGTTATCCTCAAATTTGAGGCAATTTTGCTTATACAATTAAGTGTGCGTGTTGCAGTATTGTTAACATTGCCAACTTGTCAATTATAATTTATAGAAACAATGGTTTAAAGAAAAACACCAAAAGCCAAACACTATACTAGGCTTTCCGTTTGTTTTGATGTACCACATCAAATTAAATTTGGTTTGGATATCCTCTGTCCCCTTTATTATATTTGGATGATTAATACCTTGGAATGATTTTGACATAGGAATATTATGGTGTTTTTTTAAATAAATAGTTACCTTTTCTTCACTTAAATATTTACATTCTAACAATTTTACAATTTAGATAGCAGTCCAATAAAATGGTAATTTGGAAGGAAAAGGAAAATCAGTTTGTTTGAAAAACAAATTAATTTGTTTTCATTTTGCGGATTTCAGGGTAAAATCGTATTTTTAATTAAAGACTGACGACACCAAATTCAAACGCTCTCTCGATATAATACAGATACATTTAATTTTTCAGGAAAACTACAAGCGTTTGATCATATTTCACGGCGATATGATGAAAAAAAGAGAGGTGCCTCATCAAATACAAATGCAGAAGTTCTCGCCAAGAGAATCCATGGATTGATATGCGTATTAGATTACAATGATCCGCGATTTCCCCAGTATAGAGATAAAATGAATGAATACAGAAAGTTATTCAAAAAAGAAGGTAAGGAACGCTTTTTACAAATATATTTGTTATAATTTGTTTTCAAACGTACAGGACAACACCTCCTCGTCTCTTCTCTTTTTGCGCTGATTTTTAGTCACATGAAAACGATTGGGAATTTAAGGATGTAACAATGTAAAATGAATAAGGCAGCTACTCAGAATTAGTCAAATTTATTTTGCATATCAGGGCCTACACCTGAAAACTATTGACTTTGTCTTATTTTGAATGTCTAAATTGAATTTTTTACCTCCCAATAGGAACAATGTTTGGTTTTTTACCGATACTTGATATACTTTATCATAATAGTCAAGCAATAATCATATTTATACCATAAATGCTGTTTGATTGTCGATACACCTTCTAAAGTTAGCGGTGAATAGAAACGTATAAGATAATTGATAAAAACGGGCAAAATAAGCAGATACAAAGAAGAAGTAGAAAATGACTGTTGCAGTACAAATATGGTCATTCACTGTAGTTAAACATGTGTTTGCCAGAATAAGATCAAATGAAGCGCAATATGAAAATCTCCGCCAATTGGAAACGTTTCCTTGGACTTAAAAGCATACTCATCAGTGAGTTTGTCTGACTTCATACATTTTCGAAGAATGCCTCCTCCGTGTGTTAGCTTTAGAAAAGTTTTTTGAGATTGCAACATTGATTTCTTTTCGCTTTAAGCGTACTCTCCTGTGACGGTTGTGTCGTACAAAACTGACGAACCAATCCCCGAGTCTGTCAGGCAAAAAAAACAAGAAGAGGCTGCGTTTGCCCTTGGAGCAGCAATTGATCGCACGTTTATTATAAGAAATGTCATCGCTCAAAGTGGTACGCTCGACAGAGCTGAGGAGGCTATACTCCTGCAAATCATCGAAACTGTGTTACTCGGTGCAGAACAGTTCATAAAAACAAAGAAGCTCGACGAAAAATGGAAAAAAGTCGATGAAAAAAAGGAAATTGGACGAGGTGAGTAGCTAGGATAATTTGATTTTTCCTCTTTATCCACAACTTATGAATTGAGTACTTTTTTGTAAACGGTGTTTTATACTGTTTTTCATGGAAGCAGCATCACAATTTTAAAGCATGCCAGGAAATGCCAAGAAGTTTTGACCGGTTAACCTCGCTGTTAATTTTATACGGGAAATTACAATAACAATGCTTGGTCGAATGACTCAGTGCCTTGAGGGCGGGATCGCCAGTGGTACAGGGGGAGGAGTACCTTCCCGATGGTGATAAGTGGTGCGGATTACCGTCGCCTAGGTGACTGGCGTATACGCGACATAGACAAAAATAACTTTGTTTTTAATACTCCTTTATTTTCCCGTATGATCGACTTTACCGTTACATACATTTGGTCACAGGTCACCCAGAAAAAAATGAGTGGGTTCTACTGTGGCCGAAAAATTTTTTACAACGAGAAATTTTCGCAAACTTCGCGAGGGCCAAAAAAGCGAAAATTAATCCTTGCGATATAAAAAAAAAACATTGCGTGGTTTACATCATGAAATGTAACACATTCAGTGCCATGATACTGAACTTTAATAGTAAGCCTGTCACCTTGAAGGTAATACTGTAGGTGACACGAGGACTTCAAACGCACAATGGTACAAACAACACCACAAGTGTGGCCGTCCCCGTCTCGGGGCTGTTCTCGGAGCGGGGCCGTTGTCTCTGGTTTTCCGTCAATGTTTTCCACATTGGACAAATGGTAACAATACTGAACAAAAACCTAGATTATCTTCTTGTTAACCCATTTTGTGTCAGTGCCGCCGGTCACGCGCACCACCCAAAAGTTTGACCGTCACTTAATATCGAACAGTATTAAAGAAACTCTCCTACTTCTTACTGCCCGTCCCTGCCCGTCATTCTTCTAGCACTGCCCGTCACGAAATTGGCCTATTCAATACAGTAATAGGTCAATATCTTAATATTCCACCACATTTACTTGTGATATAAACTTATAAGATCATAGTCCAGGCCCCCAAACCGCAAATTTACGACCCGATAGTTATGCCACTGACGCTGATATTCACCGGTGGTTGCCTGTGTGTGCGTACATGGACAGTCTGCATAGCCCTCGAATGTGGTCTCGATTTGATAAAACTTGCAATTCAGGAGTTTATATCAAAACTGATAAATGGTTTATGTTTTCACATGGATTCACAGAAAGTTTGCCCCGGCGTCCATTTTTAGCCCAGGAATTCCATCTACCCACCCTTTGCAGAGTAGTAAGCTTATGGGGCAAGTAAACATGGATGAGCTGGAACGATTCAACGACCAGCCTGTATATCGGATCGAAAGTCAACAATTTTGCAGCTCGGAGTCATGATACTGAACATTAATATTAAGCCTGTCAACTTGAAGGTGATACTGTAGGTGAAACGAGGACTTCAAACGCACGATGGTGCAAACAACACCACAAGTGAAAGTACACATAGAAATACACGCGTTCCTACGTTGTGCCCACCCGGGCCACGCGACTGAAATATCACTGATACTGCTAGATAGTGTTAATTGGGTCGGTAAACAGTCAATTAATAGTTTAATTGACAACCTGGGTGATTGGAAGGTCGTGACCAACGACGTCATATGCAAAGCAGGCCAAAAGACAAAAGCCTCCAAAGATATTGACAGTTGGCCAGAGGTTACCATGAATACGTAATGAATCTTCACTGCGAAGAAATCGCGTAGTCAAGCCCTTCTCAACCGGTCAAATCCTATTGGCATTTCCTCTCATGATGTATATGGCTGACAATATAATGACCCTTATCACCTACAATGGAAGAATTCCGTAATCCCCCGTTCTTTTAATGTGTTAGGTGTTGCAGAATTCATCACAAGTTTACAAAAGAAATACAAGTTGGAAGAAGATGACGTTACCGGTCTCTTCAAACTCTTTGAAGACGAGGATATTGGAACCATAGCTGACTTGTCGGCAAATTGGGAATACTTGAAAAAAAAAATCCCAAAGTGGGGCATAGTTGATATCATTTCTGCCGAGTTAGATAAATTGGCCTAATCTGTATCAGGTGTGAAAGATCTTGCCGTCTACCATATAGATTTGTGAGGGAAAGTATAAATTTTAACAAATTAGTTATTCAGCATTTGTTTGGTTTTTTTTGTTTGTTTGTTTTTTTTCATTTCAGTCGTAAACAGTAGCTTCTTGTTTGATGTTAGAAAAATTTAAAAAAGATAGGCATCCGATCATTCCAGACATAGTAGTGGCATCTCTTTATGCTGAAAAATTGCAAAAAACTAAACTCTCAAGTATTCGTTTTAACATCACAGGAACGTTTACGTAGGGGGAATATAGAATGCATTTAAACACGAGGATATGCTACATCCGGAGAGGCAGTGAAGGGGAAACTTGTCCTACTCAATAAAAAAACACATTGGTGAGATTGCACAGTCTAGGCCATTTATGTCGTTCAATCGTTGTTAGTCCATTGGACTTGCATGTGTGGCATTTAATATATTGTTAAGCCATCACATTTTGTAAAATACTGTGTATAACCTCCCGGTGAGTTGAACAAATATACAAGCTGTAATCCTTCATAAAAGAACTTTTACACGACGTCTGTAAGCCAAAAAACAAATTTTTGATATTTCATATACGAGATCTTCCTCGTCCTATACATAATACGAGTCACGCGACACCTTAATTGACAATACTGTTTTACTACATAAGAAGTTCAATCGTCATCAAATGCATACACTAAAATGACTTGATTCCTCTATAAAACACAAAGAGGGTTATTTTCATATCTTGAAGCAGTGGTATTACTTTTGTAATTGCAGATCGCAAAGGATGACACTATAATCTACATCATGCATATTCTCTGACATAGTATTTTAATGACGACTAGTTGATTTACTAATCTGTTAGCTGATAATTTTACTATGCCCGATTAAAATAGCAAAAACCTCTCATTTATATGTAATTGCATATTATTACGATATACTGCAAAAAGATTACATTGTACAAGATTTTTCATGACAAGAATAAATATTTTAATGTTGTGGGAAACAGAAACCGAATAGATTCATCATTGATTTGCAGGAGGATGCTTGATATATAACTTTGATTACTTTCTTCCTAGATGTAATTAAATGCCTGATCCTAGGTTGTACCATGATTATTGCAACTGACAAAACTACATTCAAGAAGACTGTGCCATTGAGGCAGATATTCTGATTCTTAAACTTTTACTTTACTCTTGTTGTTCACCACCTGCTTTGGTCTTATTTTTTGGTTTGTAGAGCAAATAATACCTTTACTTCCCCTTTACTTGTATATCGCAAATTCAAACTAGGGACAGTGGTTTCTGTAAATATTAGCTGGCGGGAATGTTGATTCGAAAAATTTGCTTCTCTGTTAAAATCTTGCTCCAAGACGCTTGATGTTAATCTTGTTTTTCAAAGTTTTGTTTGTTTTAAGTTCCCTCCCTGAGAGTTTGAGCAATGATTTGTTTTTAAATTTCGAGGCAAGTACTGCATGTTTCTTTTAAGTTCCCTCCCTGAGAGTTTGAGCAATGTTTTGTTTTTAAATTTCGAGGCAAGTACTGCATGTTTCTATTATATAAAATTATTATACACAGAAAATTTTTATTGTAATCCGTTTTCCTCCATAAACAGTAAATTATATCCTGGTTCTCAATGCTATAAAGGGAAATTGAAGTCCATACAATGTGACGTTTCGGAATGAGATTTGCCTATTGCTTGAAAGATGCTGGAAATGAATCAGATATATTTCCTTTTAAATCGAGTTAATTTCATTCGTTGGCAATATTGTGAAGCACGTCGGGATTGATAATTAACAGTTGTAGTAAGGCCTAATGATAAAGCAAAAAAAGTCTTCAGTCACGACTCTTGAAAGAACGAACTGGTCATATTGTGTTTACATTCCGGCTACCTATTTTCCTTACGAAAGATATTTCTCAGCAACGTCAAAAATTATATTGTAAAAGAGAAGAATAGACCTATTTGTTACGATCGTATAATGATAGTGTATTCTCTTTGCGACACGGTAGCTACATAGATTATATTTACTTTTACATCTTGCAAGGTATATAGCCTAACTATTAAAGCTGAAGGAATTGTAATGAAATAAAAAATAATTATTATATATCAATTCCGAAAACCGTCAGAACCTTTCTAGCAGTGGTGAAAGTTATGTCTCCTCGAAAGTGGTATTACTTGATAGTAAATACTTCTTGCTCTACGCAATACGTTTATGAAGTAAACTGACAAAAGATATGCGACTGACATAAATTTGCCGAGGGTAGGCTCAATCATTAATTTGTATTAGAAACAATTATATGAAAAATAATGCAAACGTACTGGGTTTAATGTCAAGTGAAAAAAGCTACGTGAGTCGGATGTGTGAGTTGGCACGAACACGTCTTAATCTAGACTTGCTTCAATTTTATGGACATATAAAAATCAAAACAGAGCGAATTTAATGTATAAACATCAGTAGACTGTCGCATTAGTGATAGGCTGTTACGTAGATCGTTAGGTGAACACAGAGATGTGAACCTTGCTCGGCTAGCCAGTTACTGCTGCCGTGGAAAGTAAAGCGACGGGGCAGGCCAAGTCTTAATCCGAATCTGTGCAGAATGTTACGCGTATGGAACGCGTAGCCACTCTGTGTCACGTTCTCGCTACGGATGAAATCTTAACCTCTCTATTGAGAGATTTTTATCCGGAAAAACAAAATCAAAAAATGTACACTGAGCGCAATTAGCTGTACAAACTTTATGACGTTAAACACATAAAAACTGAATATTACTTGGCCATTATGATACGTACGCTTTGAACCTCTCAGAATGGTGATGAGAGCCGGAATTAAGTAATGCCATTTTATATTAAAAAAATAAATAGTACAAAAGAACTTGTGATATTTTTGTCCAAACATTGGACTGTGTGTCCTAGGGTAGGTGGCCATTTCCTCGACGTAAAGAGGGTAAATAGTCTCGAGGGTACACAGTCCCTTGTTTGGGCTATGTTTTATTACATGCCTCTTTTCCATAGGTGTCATCACAAATTTCCGCGTTTCCTTACAAGTGAAAATCACATAGAGTACTCCATTTTATAGATACAAGTGAAATCATATACTTTATTCAATCTCAGACGAAAATATGTTTTCAACCATTGAACGGTGCACTTATTATATTTCTATCAATGTTTTGTGATTTGTCGGATTGTTACGAATACTTTTGTACGAATAATATTTTCTATGCAGAACATGTAATTTGGTAATGTTATTATCTAAGTTATCAAATTGAGCATATTTCTGGTTGACTTTCAGTCAAATGACGTCTGTGCGGAGCGCAATTTCTTCATTTAATTACCTGGTCCAGTGAATCCATGTATCGTGACGTTCGATATACGAGGAATGCAAAAAACTACGCCATTGTGGAAACAATCGTGTTACATTATGTCAGGGATCGCTTTATTTTGTGAAGTTTCTTAGTGATCCTTGGAATGTACCTTTGAATTGTAAATTTAAATGAAACGGTGAACAAACGATTTCAGAAGAATATATTCCTCGGTGACAACATTAGACATAACATTATATCAAAGCCCAAACATGGGGCTCGAGGGCAGGTGACCCTTTGCCCGACGTAAAGAGGGCAGGTTGCCCCTGACTAGAGGGAACACAGTCCAAAATTGGGGCCTTAATGTTATCACATGCCGCTCTTACTTATCACCTGTCACTCGAAATACTAAGGTTTATTGGCAAATGATGATCAAATACTTTTTTCCATCTTAGACTAAAATCCGTAAAAAGTTGAACTATTGAGATCATTGAGTGGCACATTGATATATTTGAAAGTTTGTACTAACTTTTCTAAAATCATGATTTAAACATGATTTATGTAAAGTTGTCAAGTTGATAATAGTTCTGGTTCACTTTCTGTGAAATAATGACTATGCAGCCCGTAGCGTCATCGACGAGTTACAATGGAATCATAAGGAGCGCTTGGTGGTCGATGTACGAGACATTTAATAATTCGACTTATTGCATAGTTGACAACTGTTTTCAAATTGGCAGTTGCGTGGAGAAGATTGACATTAGCGAGACTGATATACTAATCATATTGACTGCAATATATTTCAAACACACAGGTAGTACAAGCCTGTCGTTTTCCCCCACTCATGACCAGAGTGTAATTAGTCTATGCCCTCGAATTCTGTCATATTTAGAACTTTGTGGATATTCAAGTCGTGTTTGCTAAAAGTGGCAATATTTTAGAAGAGTATTAGCATATCAAGAGAAGTTCTTGATTGTTTCTAGATAAAATCATTCAGTATAAATCGATAACAGCACAGTTTTTCAGTAAGATATTTTGGATCTTGTCGCTTACGTGTTTACTTCAAGACTTTGAAAGCACTTTAGCGTTATTACTTCAAGACTTTTCAAACTCTTTACATCCCCGCTAGATTAATTCTTTGGACTTTGCACGGACCAACCTCAAGCCTGCAAACAAAAGAACTGCTCACTTCATCGGCCCGTCTGACTCAACTCTGGAACCTTGTGCAGTCCCAGCCGCGATAAGTAGACTGTAAACTTTATTTACAATATTTATATTATCTCTAGACGTAATGATTAGTTTTATTTTTAATAGATTTTATTTTCAAGAAAATCGCTAACTTCAGCTTCTTTTCTTATGTAAGTTGGGGACTCGTCCGGGAGCGACCATTTTGTGTCACTTGACAACATTTCGCCAGTCTTAACCAAACTACTGTGTAGGCGTAATCAAAAACATTTATGCCGTATAAATATACGTAACCCATATTATGATGGGAATAATCCCACAGTAACACAGCCTGTCACTGTCGTCAGTTCAAAACATTATGAAGGCGGTAACAGTAAAGCTGACTCTAGTGAAACTACTCTAAATTCAAAGCTTGGATTTGGCAAATTCAAAAGTTGAGGAATCTTGAGTCTAAATTGCCAGAACCCTTGCCTTCCCAACAACAACAGGCGGAAAAACTGATCCACGAATACGAACTCTTGTATTAAGACATTCCAAGGAAGACAAATATCATCTATCACGATGTTGATGTCGGCAACAGTACGCCTGTGAATAAACATCAGAAGAGACTAATTCCATTTAAAGCAAAATATTTCCAGGAAGATGTAAAATACTTGCTCGGCAATGACAATATTGGACGAGTAACAGCAGTTGGAGGTAACCGTGCAAACTTGTGCTAAACCCTGACCAAAGCTACCGTATGTGTACTGACTGAGGAAAAGTGATGATCTCACAAAGACAGACACTTTCCGTATCCCAAGAATGGATGATTGCATCGTTCGAGTGGTAAAAACCAAGTATGTGACAAAACTCGATGTACTCAAGGGTTTCTTGCGAGACCCTCTGAAGGATCATGTTCGTAAAATATCCACTTTTTTACAGCAGGCGGATTATTCAAGTACTAGGCATTACCATTTGGAATGAAAAACTCGCCGGCCACATTCAAACGGATGATTAACAACATCAAATATGGACTAGAAATATGCGAAGCTTATTTCTACTGTATGTTATGTATAGCGACACAATGAAGGACACATCAAACTTATGCGAGAGTTTTTTAAGAGTCTGTGCAAGGAAATCTTGACTGTCAACCTCGCCAAATATAACTTTTGTAGGGCAAGGGTGACGTGCCTTTGACAAACTATATGACAGGATGAGGTAAAAACTCGATTTTGCCAAATCAGTGCCATTTAAAGCTTTCTTATACAATTGCAAGAGACAGTTGATGCGCTATATTGGTATGGCTAATTACTGTAGTCAAAATTTCTCAACAACTACTGAGCCTTGTACTTATTTTGGTAGTACGATTTTTAATGGTACCACAATAATACTTGATTACTTGATTCGTCTATTAGAAGACAAATTCGAAAATAAATTTCCATTCGCAGTGCATATAAACATATACAATAAAATTAAAGTGTAAAACATCCAACAAAAAAGAGGACACAAACATGAAACTTAAGATAAATTAGATATTGACATGACAGTTTTGAACTGCTCAAGGAGAAAAACTTTTTAAAACGAGTTGTTCTACTCTTTTAAAATCTGTAACTTTTCCAAGCAGGAAGAAGCTAAAAGGGTAATGGGCTGGATGGGAAGCATCTGCGATGATTTCGTGCGATTTACGCACCAGTCGCACAAAATATAATGATTCAAATTATAGTAACTGACATCCAATTAATTTGATTGCAATCAAAACTAATCTGTCAATTGTTTTTCTCCCGTTGTGTTATGTTACCATACCAGACGGCAATTGAAAAAGTCAAATGCACTCAATTATTGCTCTGTAGGACTGAATCAAAACATTTGACCGAACCCAAATTTCATGAGTTTTCTTGAGAATAGAAACGTCGGTGAGCTTTTGAAGGTCCTACTAATATTAATACCAAAACATAAGGAATCTGTAATCATTAAACCTAAAAGTGTAAAAAACTCGACCTGTTCAACGATTTGACGGTTACCCTCAAGAAGGCATGTGATGGTTTTGTTTTGTGAGAAATCGATTGTCATTTCTTACCTTTTCTTAATATTAAGTTAACTTACTTAAAAAGAAAAATGATTTGGTCAGAACACAGCCAACAGTCAGTTGATACAGTTAAAGCCATACTTCAGAGTGCTCGACTCTCGTCTGAACAAGATATCATTTTGCATTTTCATTTTGAGAAAAAAAATTGTATTGCTAATCCCTATATGCCAAAAATCAGACCTCTAATTCTATTCGCTTGCCCAGAATTAGATAAGTGCATAATTCATGAGGTAAAGCATGTGTTGTCATAAGGTCTCCCATCCTACTAAGTATAAAGGACATAGCACTTGCGGTTACTTATTTATTAACATAAACGTATATTTTAGGTAAAAGGTCATAGAGGTCACATGAAATTTGTTTAAAAGAATCTTTCCTATAGTTATCCCTATATACCAAAAATCAGACATTCAGCTCTATTGGCTTGCTCAGAATTAGATATGTGCATAATTAATGAGGTATAGTATGTGGCGTCATAAGGTCTTCCATCATACCAAATATGAAGGGTGTAGCACTTGCGATTACTGAGTTATGGACAAATATTTATATTTGAGGTCGAGGTCATGTGACATTTTGTCAAAAAAAATTGTATTGCTAAGTTATCCCTATATATCAAAAATCAGACCTCTAGCTCTATTAGCTCGCTCAAAATTAGATATGTGCATAATTAATAAGGAACAATATGTGGCATCATTAGGTGTCCAATCATACCATATGTGAAGGGTGTAGTTCCTGTGGTTACTGAGTTATGCACAAATATGTCTATTTGAGGTCAAAGGTCATTGAGGTCACGTGCCATTTTGTCAAAAAAGAATTGTATTGCTAGGTTATCCCTACATACCAAAATCAGACCTCTGGGTCTATTGGCTCGCTCAAAACTACATATGCACATAATTAATGAGGAACAATATGTGGCGTCATAAGGTGTCCCATCATACCAAATATGAAGGCTGTAGCACTTGTGCATACTAAGTTATGGACAAATATTTATAATTGAGGTCAAAGGTCACCAAGGTCAAGTTACATTTTGTCAAAAACATTGTATTGCTAAGTTATCCATATACAACAAAAATCAGACCTCCAGCTCCATTGGCTCGCTTAAAATTAGATATGTGCATAATTAATGAGATACAATATGTGGCGTCATATCCCATCATACTTAATATGAAGAGTGTAGCACTTGTTGTTACTGAGTTATGGACAAACATGTATATTTGAGGTCAAAGATCATTGAGGTCACGTGACAATTTGTTTAAAAAAAATATTGTTAAGTTATCCCTACATACCAAAATCACACCTCTGGGTCTATTGGCTCGCTCAAAATTAGATATGCACATAATTAATGAGGAACAATATGTGGCATCATAAGGTGTCCCATCATACCAAATATAAAGGCTGTAGCACTTTTGGTTACTGAGTTATGGAAAAATATGTATTATTTAGGTCAAAGGTCACCAAGTTCAAGTGAAATTTTGTCAAAAAATTCTATTGCTAAGTTATCCCTATATATAAAAAATCAGACCTCTAGCTCTATTGGCTCCCTCAAAATTAGATATGCACATAATTGATGAGGTACAATAATCGCAATCATACCGATCCATAATCCAATAACACTAGGTCAAAATTTGTAAGACAATAGTTGTAAACATAGACGCAAAACAGCACAGAACAGACAGTAAATATACAGTACACAAACAAAGTCAAATTCATGAAAGAAAGATATATGGACCTCTGGCCAAAAGACCAAGAAGTGATGTCAGGTGTTTCGGAAATAGTAAGCGCATCCTGCCCCACATGTGGCACCCGCCATATATCAATCTGTAAGTCAGATAGGTAGTGGTCACTAACTAAGGCTCCATGTCACAGATGCCATCAGTGATCATTTGTCGAAGAGAGATATTGTATTTATCTACCAGTTTGCGATACCTGCCAAAAAAAGCGTTTGAATGTAGAGACAAGTCTTGCTCTGGTGTAACCTTGATTTAACAGTTTGTAAGAGAGATGGCCATGTCTCTCTACAAAATCACCATTTGAACTGCATGCTCTTGCATATTGAATAAGCTGGGAAATGATATGTGGCGTCATAAGGTGTCCAATCATACCATATATGAAAGGTTTAGCACTTGTGATACTGAGTAATGGACAAATACGTATATTCGAAGTCAAAGGTCAACATGGTCACGTGACATTTTTTCAAAGTATCTGAGATATCTACATGAACGGATGGACTCATGGATGGACTCACGGAAGGACATGACTCAATCTATAAGCCCCCTTGACTTTATCTGTTGGGACTAAAAAATGTGTCATTGCATCCTTTTTGCAATATGAATACGATGAGAAACTAAATTTTTATTTTTCTTGGCCTTATACATGGGAGTCTATGAACTGCCTAACACATCGGAGTCTATGGACTGCCTTATACATGGGAGTCTATGGACTGCCTTATACATGGGAGTCTATGGAGGTGAAAACTAAAAAGTCCTCTAACACGGTTAAATTTGATCGCATTGTAAAACAAATCGACGTACATCTGTATGGGCTAGGGTACTATCCTTGTGCAAAGTTTGAAAGAAATTGACCAGGGCATGTCTGAGATATCTGCGTGAACGGACGGACGCAGGGACGGACGCATGGACGGACGCACAGACGGACGCACGGACATGACCAAACCTATAAGTCCCCCCGGACGGTGTCCGCGGGGACTAAAAAGTAAACTTTTACAATTTCGTATGTTCAATTACTAATTAACGTTGACTAAACTGTATTCATCTGAAGATTGACGGAGGAACATGATCGGGAAAATGGTAGGAAAAAGGTGAACAGCGACGTCATGAACGATTGCTAAAATCAGAAAATAAATGAAGTTCAAAACATCCAAGTAAGGGTCAAGACTTCATTTAGTCTCGTATGTAACGATTTATGTAAAAGCGATCCGGCTGCTCGGTTGCTTTACGAGTACCATCGACAACTCATCACGAGTAATGTTTATTTTCGGAGCAATTTACTTGCAGAAACATTTGTTAACCTTCGACTGGAACCAATGGCAGGCTGGGCTCGTCTTCGTTATTTAAAAAATTGAATTCTAGTAGTCCGTGGGCTGGAGGGGCCCACCGTGCACCCCCCCCCCCTAAACCTACTAAATGGGTATTTTTTTGTTTATTGGGATCTGCTGAACTAGAAAAAAGATGTTAACATTGGATATTTTGGGATGCACTACCTGTCTGCACTGGTTTTTGATTTGTATGTACCGCAAAAAATGGCGAAAAATGGGTATTGGTAGGGGGTACTATATCCTCCCCTAAATCGAGTAAACTAGCATGAAATAGCACAAATCTTACATTTTTGGAAAGCTCAGATACTGCTCTTTCTGAGGAATACCAACTTTAGCAAAATTAATCTGTGTACATAGAATAGGACGACTTTAAAATGAATTTTTTTTGACAATTTTGAAATTTTTTACCCAAAATACCATGTAACAATTGTGATTTACTTTTTATTAAGCAAAATTTTCACAACTTGTTGTGTTTGAATTATTCATTCCGACATATTAAACAAGTAAAAAAGTGTTAACATCAGATATTTAACTATACACTACTTCTCTGGCGTCCATTTTGAATTGCGTGTATCTGTATGGGGTGTGCAAAAGCTAGGGGTAGGGGTACAA